>JAIFHC010000155.1:0-50000 GCA_021229015.1 Solen grandis | reverse complement strand
GGACCAAAATGTATACAAAAACTGCCCAAAAGTTATGAAATTTTATATATTTATATATCATGAAAAAAAAGAAAATTTAACGGACAGATTTCCTTTATTTTTTTCAGATTCAATCTTCTGATATAAAGGCTTTCTGAAAATGTAAAAGAAAATTGTATACCTCACCATGTTTGTTCTTCACTAAGATTGCCTTTTTATTGAAAGTTCTGCTAAATTTGCATAAATCAATAAAACGTGACTTTTTTATTTTCAACACTTAGCAAATATACCCGTACTTTTAGTCATGTTTTTAAATATGAATCTTAAAATTTGCGACAGCCTTTAACATTCTACTGAAAATAAATGAAAATTTAAAAAAAAAAAATAATAATAAAATAAAATCAATGGTTTCTTGCTAAAACAGCCTTAAGATAAAGTCCCTGTAATGGTTCCGCTACATTTCGGACCTCATGCCCTTTTACGGATATAACCAAGGTTCCCTTCCCTAATGTTTCATTTGGTACTTTGGTTATCTTGGTAGAGGTTATGTAGTCCAAGACGTAGCGGAACCATTACAGGAACTTTACCTTAAATCTAGATCTGTGATTACAGTTATAAACATGTAAAATAAAGAGACACTGTTTTTGACCACGGGTATTATTTTGTAGGAATTTGAGAGCTACACAATGTTACATAACAAATGCTAAAGCTCTGCATTTTTCAGTTTTTAAAAAAATGTTTTTAAAAGTTGTTCATTAAGAAAGCTATGTAAAATCAAGGGACCCCAAGGACTTTGTCAATTTTTATCAAGGGTTCATGATTTGATGGAAATTAGTTGATATCAGCAACACAATGATGCAGGCAAAGAAACTAAGATATAGGGCCTGTAAAATCAAGAGATCCCATCCATATTTGGGCCCTTTATGATTTAGGTTATCATTTTATTTAACTTGGTAGACACTAGCTATGCAGTGCAACAAACCAAATATTCTGGCCGTCTTTTTTCTACTTCTTAAGAAGATTTTTAAATTGTAAACCGGAGATAAATCAAGGGACATCCAGTGCAGAGTACATTTTGACCAAATGATTTGAAGGAATTTGATAATGGTTTAATGGATAATGCTACATACCAAATACATTGGGGCAGGGACTTCCGTTTTCTGAGTCGACAATTTCTGAAAGAGTTTCCTTTGGGTTGCCATGGCATGGATCAGCTAGATATGAAGTAATCTGAAAGAAACACTTTGACGCAAAAATCCAAGTCAGCTAAAATAATTTTTTCGTATGTCTCGTTTGAATGGGAATGTGAAAATGGCGGTATCATGTCATTGCATGCAATTCGAATGAAAATAGTTTTTTTTTATTGCATATGTAATATGCCGTGTATCACTTATAATAGAATCATTTCATGTTAAAAATTGCTATATTTGACTAATACTCAAAATATTTCAAAAACACTTTATCATATGTGACATGTTTGATTTTGTGATTCAGTTATGTTTGCAATTATTCTATGTTTGCAGTTACTCTATGTTTGTTATTGTTTTGCTTTTTAGTGGTTGGTAGACATAGTAAGAGCGGCTAGTGTCACTCACTTCTGTAGTATATGTGTATTTTATTAATTTGACCATTTCATTCCGAAATGAGACGTAAACCTACGTAAATCAACAGGCACTTCCCGAACGCCTCCTCTACATACTGGTGAATAATTACACACATTGTTCATTGGGAAATAAACACACTTTTGATAATTTTCCCCAGTCACTGATTGGTCTATTTAAAAAACCGAATAATACCGGGAATTGCCGATCTTATCGTGAAATGGTCTATTCCTTTGCAGTTGTCGTCTGTTGTCAGAACCTTCACATGCATTATTTTTCAAAAGCGCAATGTCATTCGAGGGTGTCATTTTTTTAATTTTTTTTTTATGTACTTTTTTGAAAAAAATTTCTTCAAAACATTTTTTTTCACATAAAAAGTAATACAATGTGTAGTAAAAAGACAAATAACTGTTATATCTGTTATTCACTGAGAGTGAAATGATTAGTTCTTAGAAATCGATACTAAGATAATATTACGGACAGCATCCGTGTGGGATACACGATACAAACGGAATTATTGCAATGACAATAAACATTTACGGATGTTTGACCATAAATAGACCGACAGTGTATGTATGTTAATCCCTGTAACAGTTACTTCCCTTGATAAACCATCACGAGCTGAACATTTTAAATTCGAGTAATTAATACTATTTCATTTAAATATCATCCACAATTATAAAATAGATAAATAATAATAATAATAATAAAACAAATAAGAGTATTTTATTAAAAATAATGAGAATATTTTACTGCTACTTCAATAAGAGCCGGCACGGTTCTCGATACGGTTTTTATTTACTGAACAGTGCTGTGCGCTTCTCCTTGACTGTCTTTATATGAAGTATTTTTTAAAGAAAAAAAAATGTTTATATATAGATAGGGATCTCGTCTTTTCTGGAAATTGTCTATGATGATGATTATGACATCTCGCTTCGGTCTTTTATTGTCTGTAAAAATGTCTAAATATACTCTATCCTATACAAGTCCTTCGGCCCGACTATTTGACGCTTGCGTCAAGAGTTCACGCGAGTTACTTTGTGGCAATTTAAAGTAGCGTAGCGTGACGTCACCGGTGCACAAGTAAGATAAGTCTCATACTCACCTATTATGATAATAATAATAATAATAATAGCATTTCAAAAAATGCTAAGAATCGCCATTAGCCAAGTGAACAGAAATTCACAATGTAATGTAAAGGGAAATTATATGTCGAAATACATGTACTTGCATTCGAAGAGAGGTTCATTACCGGGAAATGTTATCAAAGCTTATATTAGAAATATCTGATTCCCAATTTGGTGAAATAGGAAGCTAAATTTATGACTGCTGTACATACATTAATCAGGTGTTGATCACTTAAGACATGGATATGAGCGACATCAGTTTGATATTTCCCTTTTTGTGCACCTAGCTGTAGTCTTCTTTCGAACAGAATTTATGCAAAGTTTTCGTGAAGAAAGTACTTAAAGCTATATCTGTACTTGTATTTATCACAATTATGTTAACTTCGTGATACTTTACATCTGTACTGCTACTAATTATATGTATCTATTGCTGTGATTATTATACTATCGTAAGTAACATTGTATTTGGTATAAGTAATTGGTAACTTAGAGCATCGAACATTGTTTATAATATCGACACAAATATATTTTCAATGTGTAAAAGTGTATGTTTGCAATGTATAAGTCACAGTTAAAACATAATCTCATTTCTATCAAATCTATCTAACATCTATCTGTACATCTGTTTACATTTCAAATGTAATGCAAGAAAGAAATCGATTTTGACGTGACTTGAGCACGCACGATTTTATCCCGAATCTTGACGAAATCATTTCTTAAGGTAATACATCCATCACTGAATTAATAGCATAGTCATTCAAATGCTTAAAAAGACTTCAGTGCTGATGCAAGCATCCTTTGACTTAAACGTATAGGCTATTTTGCTCAAAGTCTAGAAAGGCTTGCATTTGCTGTAACGTTTCCGCGATTAATTGATGAACCATGGTCACACTTTAATAAAGGATAGGCAACTTTAAATATCTCGATTTTACCCTCGGCGCAGAACATCAGTATAACTCTGTCCGACATGATGAATTTCAAGAATGAACATAAAATTGCGCTTGTGTGAATTTTAACGAGGCATACATGGTTAGAAAGTGTTAATTACCCTAATTTGACATTTTCGCGATTTATGAGGTCTTTAATGGTTTTATTAATATTATTGCTCGAAGCCTTGTCGTTAAACAATTTTCGCGACTTTAAATTGTCATTTTACCGACACATTGATATCACATTATATAGCTGATGTCCTAGTTTCTTAGCCAATAAGTTTATTTTATTTAAATAATTTAGAAACGACTTTTTTACGTAGAAATCAGACATGAAATATGTATATTTTTTATTTCTTGAAATGTGCAAACTGCGCATGCGCACTCCATGCCCGGCTTCAAAACGTCACATGACAATGGGTGTTGTTAAGGGGATCGATGCTGGGAAGTTTATTTGTAAAATTCCTCGGCTTTATAGAGAAAAAGGGAAGAGCAGAGATCGCCATTATATGTGGGTTTCATCTTTTTTATTTAATTTTTGAAGTAATGATTCTTAGAAATATTTGCATATGTAGTCGAGTTATTTAACCGATTGAAAGATGGTTACACAGCCACCTGTTAGCTGCACGTTCAGCAGTTAAGATTTCTGAGAAAACGTATTTTTAGATGAAATTTTATCAAACGAAATGGCATACAGACTTTTATAAAAATTTATTTTAACAAACAATCTATAATCTAAATATAATTGTAAAAATCAAAATAAATCATCACAGATAAACACTGTAATTAATAGCAATAAACAAGTATTTTTTTATTATAAAGATACATCTTTATATACCAACTTTCGCTTATTTTTTCTTTCTAAAATTGATTCAGTCCATTGTTGTTTGACGACCAGAATGCACCACCCTGACCCGGAAGTACATTGTTTCCATTAGAAGGTATTATGGGAAACTGGGAAGACTGAGAGGCCATGCTGTTCCAACCACCGTTCATTCCGTTGTTTGAAAACCCAGTGCCCATTCCGTTGTTGTTAAAGCCATTGTTGAAGCCATTGTTGAAACCATTGTTGAAGTCATTGTTGAAGCCGTTGTTAAAACCATTATTGAAGCCGTTGTTTAAACCATTATTGAAGCCATTGTTGAAGTCATTGTTGAAGCCATTATTGAAGCCGTTGTTGAAACCATTATTGAAGCCATTGTCGAAACCATTATTCTGAAATGAGTAATATATAATTATTATTTATGTTAGATTTCTGAAATAATGAATCATGGATATTTGTTACATTTCATGATTAGCAATGTACAAATATTAAATCTAGTTCCCTTTGATGATTTTTTTTAATCTTACATTGATTTTGTCTAAACAGTATACACTGCTATTATATGGTTTCTTATTGCTAAAGAGTTATATTTTTGAAGTAGGTATGTAATATCTGAATAGTGCTAATAAATTTTGAACACAATAATGATCACACTTTGATGAAAGTAATCCATCCATCATTAAATTATAATCATGGTCCATCAAATGCTTAAAAATACTTCAGTGCAGATGCAAGCATCCATTGACTTAGAGGTATACGCTCCTTTGCTCAAAGGCTACATAGTCTTGTAAGTTCCCATGATCAAAATGTAATGATGGATGGATTCCTACGGCTTTCACAGAAAAAGGTTGCTTATTTATACATGTTGTTTTTTTTGTTAAATTCAGTTGGTAATAAATAACAAAGCGTATGAATGTTTCCTATAAAGACAACGGAATGTCAGAAAACGAATGAAAACTTACCATATTGTTAAATCCACCGTTGTTCCACATTTGTTGCCCCTCCCACATACCGCCGCGCGCGCCCCAGCCTGGTTGTCCTGGAAACAAGGTCAAGGGGTAATAGGTATACAGGATGACATCTTCTTTTTTTACATCATTGGGTGTTTAAATAACAACAAACCAATTTATAATCCAACTATAACACGTGACATGTGACGTCATAGTAAGAAGTTTCAAGCAGCATATTTTCCCTCGATTCGGGGGAGAAAACAACTACCAGTATTTCATTTTACATCATTTTTAATGAAATAATGCGCACGAGAAGTGGATGATTGTGTCTTACTTAATCACTTAATATATCTGCATGGTATCTGAATTTGCTATGCATAGTTGATGAAGTATTTGACATAAAAAATAGATCTCTATTGATTTGGCAAAGTAGTGTAATATCTTTTTAGATACGTCTTTTTTAAATGTGACATTGTTAGTAAAATGAAATTCGCTTTCATTTGAAATGGAAAAAAATGTTTTGAGTAAACTAATGGTGTAACGTAAGCATTGATTTGGTGAAAGAACAGGTGGAGACCAAAGGAACTAGACACTTTGCCTCATATCGAGGGGTGAGAGCGAAACTAGGCTAAGTGCATATATTTATATACGTACTTAGCCTAGGTTCGCTCTCACTCCTCGATATAGAAACGTTTTTGACGCGTTGGCAAACAAAGCAGACCCAGATCAGCCACCTCCTTGTTTAAATATTCTTGATTTGCTCATACAATATTGAGGTTCAGATTCTACACATAAATAAACGCTATCTGGTCTCTTTCATTAAGTTTTACTATTTATTAACTTATGCAATGTGAAAAAAGTGGATATCGTATTTTTGTAATAAAAACATTTTTTTATATATAAAGGCGTATTGGACTACAAATGAACAGAAATAAGAAAAAAAATTAAAACGCATTTTTACCGAATCCGCTAAAGCCGCCGCCAGCACCCCACATAGGCGCCCTCTGGAATCTCCAGGGCTGCAGGTGCCCGCACGTGCACGCAATGGAAATCAAGCACACGGTGAGAAATAGAAATGCCTGCATGTTGTCCGAAATGTCCTGAATAGAAATGAATATAAGAATAAGCCATTGACAGAGTCATTTATACTTTATTATCTTTTTTTTTACATGTTTTGATATTTAGTTGTATAGGAAGAGTCCAGAGCTATTTTAAACCAATACCTTTGCGCATTCACTATCTACCCCCATTGTTTTCATAGTAACGTCTGTGTGAATTGACAAAAAAAGTAAAACTTTGAATCTGCTGATGGTGCAGGAAAATGATATTTATTAAAATTAAATAATTTGTTAGTATTTACATTAACAACTGTACATTTTCCATTAGTACCACACATTAAAGATGAAATTAGTTGAAAAAAGAATGGAAACAATTTGAAAAATAAAGATGCGTTACTAGACATTTGTCATAGTTTAAATGATGTGGTTGTTGAAAAAATAATAATAAACTAAAAACTGTACCTAAAATGAGTGCCGATTTGGAGTTTTCACCTGTGAAGTCAAGCGCAGATCTGAATATTGATCGAAATCACGAGTGCTTATATAGAAGTCGAGTTCATCCAGATTCATCCTGATTCAATTTGAACAGGACATAATTAAAAAATGTGTTGACAACTAATTTTAATAGCGTAGCAACTAATCATATTTGATACCGAGAGAAATCACTGATCAATCTAAAATTAAGCGAACACTTCCGTGTTGGTTATAAACGCGTGAATGTGACCTAGATATCACCTGTCCAACGTTTCTTAATCATGAACATGTACTAGTATAGGTGTAGAGCATATAGGGTGCGCTTTCTCCTCTTTTTCTCTTTTTTTGTGTTATCATTCTTGGCTTCAGTCCAGGACCTTGTTAAGAATATTTCAAGTTCCACAAACACGCAAACCTGACTGACGCATGCGCTGGAAATATGCATTGGACACAGAACAGCAAACAACAACTCCATCACCAAGTAAAGAATTAAATAGTTTAAATGATGCGGTTAACAGAAAACGTTAACAACTGAGTTGTGTCATCTTTTTTCGTATTTCATAGTCTATGAGGTGTATTGAAATTTAAACAGTGTTTAATCTTTTTGGTTCCTAAAAGAACGCACATTGAAAGTGAAATAGTTAGACTACTTTAATATTTTATGTATGCTGTATACTGTCACCTGGGCCCAAGGCCTATTGACTTATGAAATAAACTTTCTTTCTTTTTTGACCCATTTTGTGATTGCTTGTTTTGGCTCCTCTTAAACAAAGCATCTGAATATGAGACGCCAAACTGATATGCGACCCCCCAAAAAACAACAACAACAACAACAACAACAAACAAACAAAAAAACAACAACAAAAAAAAACTGAAACAAATAAAACTGTACATCAGTAGATCACATACCCTATAGGTTATAACTATACATTGATTGAGAGAGAGAGAGAGAGAGAGATAGAGATGGATAGATAGATAGATAGATAGATAGATAGAAAGGCTATCGATCATTAAAATCTAAGTTGAAAATGCGGATAAGCACCAAGGTTGGTCTAAATGTTAAAGAAATATTATGCAAATTTTATTTAAGGAACATTTTTTAATTACTTAAGAGTGATCTCAATCTCGAAATATATATTTGAATATTTGATACAAATATACGACCCGGGGGAGATGTGCCCATGATTCATGCATAAAGTCACACACTTGTTCAATCATTCAGCTCATAAGCTAAATATTTTTATCTCTTTCTGTCTTTAGAACTCTTAATTCAATCTGAAAATCAAATTAATTGCAAACAAGAACAATTCCAGAAAAAGAGGGGGAAATATAATCGTAATAAACAACATTTTGAATATTACTTAGACATAAATCTTCACCATAGATATATACATGTATATGTATTTATCAAAACCACCTATCTATGTCTGACTGTCTCTATCTGACTCTGAAAGATCATTCAGACAATAAGAAGATATACTGATAGACAGAAATAACGGAAAATAGCAGAAATTACTTATATGTCTATACATGAAAAAGGAGCTATAATCAATTCGACTTCTCTCTCTCTCTCTCTCTCTCTCTCTCTCATTTTCTGTCTCTGTGTAACGATTCCGTTTTGTATATATTGGATATCATTTTTTTGAACTTTCAAACAAAGAAATAACTGATTCCTTATGAAATGATGATAAACCTGTATACGAATAATTTGTCTCAGTTCGTGGACGCTCTGATTATATGTATTATTTATGTAAGTTTTGTAAGTCCCAGCAAGACCTAATTAGCGGGACTGGTTGGCCCGGTGTCAGGATAATGTGACTGGGTGTGGTATTATTCCACATGTCTACGGGTGATACTGCAGTGTGGCAGCACTATATCTGTGTCAAGTAGGCATAGTCTCCAAATGACTAAAACATGTCGGTGGGACATTAACCCCTCCTCCCCCCTAAAAAACAAAACAAAACAAAAAAACAACAACAATAAACAAAAACAAAACTTTTAAATTATTTATTTTACATTGATTACGAAACAAGTTTTCACAACTTCTATTAATCACTCTAGATCTGATGGCGGGGTAAGTGGTAATTATTGTAGGAGGAAACTGAAGAGCCCGGAGTAAAAAAAGAAAAAAAAGAAAGAAATCAACCAATGAAACAGCCTTATAAACTACGGCTGTCTCCAGGCGGGTACATCTTTTCCTTTACATGTTATTGAGAAAAAGTCCGTTGCTACAAATATGTTTTATAGATATTCTGACTTATAGCTGATTCACCTGTCTTTTTTTAGATATATTTCCATCAAATTACTCCTTAAGGTTGCAATACTACCCAAAATCAATGCATTAAATACAGAAAATATGGTGAAGATATGATAATTTAGTCTTTCTTGTGACGATATGCAAAATATTACCTCTTGGTGTTAAACGATTAGCCCGATTGATAAATATATTAAATGACTATAGGAAATTACCGTTCACGAAGTTTTCCCGAAACATAACACGAATATTTCCGAATTGATCGCGTAGGTCATGCATAATCATGAACAGGTGTCTGGCCAGTTTCCCCATGTCTAACCCGTACTTCGGATGCTGACACGATTCCCTCGTGAAAGTCGAGGTACACATGTATGTGTTTGTAATATATGTGTCAGGCATCTGTTGGTCAAACAATTCTACCACATAAGCCACAGAAGTTCTTTATAGAAAATAAATTATTGCATAACATTTGTTTTCATGGGAGAAATACTTCAATAAAGTTGAGCACTATACTCCCAGTGAAGTGGCGCATGTACTTCTAATTTTAGATGGTTTGTATTTATATTTATGTAAATTAGGTGTCGCAGCCAACCTATGTAGGTATTGTAGGTTCTGCTTCGGGGTTCAGGACTCGGGGAGAAGATGTTCAAAATCTGCAAAACACGACAGTGCGCAGTTCTGATAATTTTAATCAGCGAGAAGAATTCAGGCTCGCGCCATGCAAATCTCTCATAACGAAGTGCGCATGCGTGAATGAAATTAGTTGGGAAGTAACTATTAATAGATAGAGGCCCATACATTGGGCCATCGCCTGTAAGTGAAATAATCTGAAATGCGAAAAAACGAAATTACGAAAGTACGATGACGAAAACGCGAGAACACGATGACGAAAACGCGAAAAAGCGAGATCACGAAAGTACGATAACGAAAACGCGAAATCACGATGATGAAAACGCGAAAGTACGATGACTGAAAGCGAAAGGCCCCGGGTGCTAGTCCCGGTATGGCTGCACATTTTCTTACCCTGTGACTCAATATTTTTCTTTCTTTATATAAGCAGTATTGATCTATAACCCTAGTAGAAATGAGCTGACAGATGGGTTTATACGGCAGTAGCAATAATAAAAAATATTTGACCATGCGGATGAATTAGTCCGATTAAACGAGCATTACCAAAGGCAACCCTTCACAGCACTTCCACACTTACTTACAGAAATGTGACCTGACGAACATTATTAATATAATATAATTATTGAAAAACTATCACAAGTGTCTATTCACATCATAATCTAAAAACACTATGAAAGAAAAGGGGTTTGGTCATTGATGTTTCAGGCAGAAATTTCCGCTGCTCAACATACATCTTATACAATATGTTTTTTTATGCTATGTGTACACAGATAAATACCGCATAATTATAATTGTTAACAATGAAATAGATATTGCTCAACACCAACAATGAAATAATGTAATTATACTTTAGTTAAAAATACAAAAAAAAAAGAAAAAAAAAAAGAAAAGAAAATGTATGGTTGGTTTTACAAGCATCTATTTACAAGCAAGCAAGAAGGTAATACAAGCAATTGGGTCCAACACATAAGTAGTAAATCTGACGGTTTGGAGTCAAACAAACGGGCGCAATTTTGTTGACCTAGTTTCTATTTTTAGTTACTGGCGGCCATCTTTGTTACTATTAATAGTAACTCATTTGCATATGAGCATTTTAGGGTATGACGCGTAGTGGCCATGTTGTAGGCGGCCATTTTATTTCTTATGTGTGTATTGCGCATGCGTGGTGGCCATTTTGGATTATAGTATGACATCATGGGCTATATTTAGAATGACATCATGATCTATAGTTAGAATGACCTTATCAGTAGAATTACCTCATGTTTGTCTCAATGATGTACAGAGCTGACTTGTACATTCAACCTAGGGCTTGATCACGGGCATTGAGGGTCAGGTCCTTAGCCCTAGGCGGAGACTCATGGTGTACAATGGACAATTCAAACACCGTATGAGAGAAAAATGGCAGCAATAAATAGAAAACACAATTGGTAAAATCACTACTTTAAAAAAAAGGAACAAATACATTAAAATAAGTAAGAAAAAATGTATAAATATGTAATATAGAAAATAAGAAAAAATAAATACATAAGTCAAAATAAAATGATACATTATTTTCAAAGAGAAACACTTACGATGTGAACAGTTCCCTATCTTCCAAGAGAATGAGTACATTTCCGGTAACTACTCTAATGTGTTTTCCATTTATGGTCAAAGTGTTTCCGGTCTCTATTTTTAGTCCAAAGCGTGAGAACATACTCTGTTTTCATGGGAACCCTGTTGTGAAAGTTATTAACTTTTCCCCAACACCGGATCTCCGGTAAGAACATGAAGTGGTATCTAGTTGTGAAAAAAAAAATCTTCAATAATTGGCATATTTTGTACAAAATAATATCATTTTCACTTTCTTTACTTTTTAAAAAGCCGACAAAGTGAGCAGTTAGTTTATAATTATACGTGTTCATGTTTACTAGGTCTTGTATAAATAGAACATTAACCTATTAATAGATGTCTACTTGATCTACAATCACTGTAAAAAAAAAAAAAAAAAAAAAGTAAATAAAAAAATGATTGTCATCAAACAATTATACGTGTTCATGTTTACTAGGTCTTGTTTAAATAGGACATCTACCTATTAAAAGATATCTAATTGATCTACAAGTAAAAAATCACTGTAAACAAAAATAAACAAAAAAAAGTAAATAAAAAAAAATCACTGTCATCAAACAAAAATAATTTTATTTATACATGAATATGAAGAGACAGGTATATACCTTATTTTGTAATCCACGATGGACGTCAGTGCTTACGGCATTTTTGTTGATTCCATGACTTTTTCTTAACCTTTTACATCTTTATATTCTGACGAACCGTTTCTTTCTCTGCAGATGAGTTATTTTTGGCTGAAATGTTTTTCTGGCGGAGATGACGGATGAAGTCATCGTCCGATACCATCATCGTCCTTTGTATCCATGTACTTAAATAGTACTTACAGTACATTCCAGTATATTAAGGTGTATTCTACGCCATTATTTAGAAATGTGTTTTTCTCCAGTTCATCTTTTTTTATCCACAAAGAACAGTCAACAGAACCGATTCAGAAACCGAAACTAGAAAATGCAACATATTTTCGCGCTTACCGATGGGGTGGGGGGTCAATTTTTAGGCCCACGTGCATTTTCGTCCAAAAGAAGTATGTATGGAAAGCTCTGGATAGGTATAATGTAAACAGAATTGAATCACAAAAAAATGCAAGTGATGAAGCGGAGCCATTGCACAAGCGTACCAGTGCCGGAACGTACCATTTTTAGACGAAGCGTACCAATTATATATTTCATATTGCTGGTATTAATTAGGGGTGGTACATTCGCTAATAGAGCGTTAATGAGGTGATATGAGGTGAAATGAATGTGTATTGGGATGAATGAAAACAAAATGGTTTGTTTATTTTAACAGTTACAGTGATGACAGTTCTATTTTATCGGCATTCCGTGATCAAAACAATCAATATTCATCTGCAAAAAAGCATAGAAAAAATAAGTTCTTTGATGTTTTCATCTCACAAACGATTTTGTAGCTTGTACGCATTTATTCTTGACACAGCGTTATTTTTAAACATTTTTGCTCTATCTTAGCATACTTAGCATACATATGTGGTAGAATTACATACAATCGTTCGATCATATTGATTATACAGAGGAGTTATTCGGTTTTAAATGTAGAAAACGGGGTTCTAGAAACGTAGGTTCTATAGCTCGTGTGACTGACGTCAAACACAGCTAAAAACGGTGCACGGAGGCACACGATCGTTCGGCGGAAACGGACTAAGACGATTCGTGACTATTCGGAAAAGCGTGCGGGTAAAGTCGGTGCACTACTACGCTATCGGAAATAACGAAAATGACTCTTATACAGCGTCATACCTATCGTTTATTTTTGCCGACATCTAGTAGATAGACACTGGCGTAAATTTCAATAAGTACAATAGACATGTGCCTTCTCTTTTTTATTCAAAGATTAACAGTCAGGACATGCTAAATAAAGGTCGAACAATCAGTAAGAATCAGTGTTATGGTATCAGTGTTTTCAATAAACAATATTATATTTATGTGTAAATTATTATATATTTTTCAATAACGTGTGAGTTGGTAAACGTGTTTTTGTTGAACATCTTAACAGTTATCTAAATTTTAAATATTGAAAATACTGAAAATTGGTCTCCCAGTTCAGAAAACTGGCAAAACCACAAACTATATTGCCCCCCAAAATGACGTGAAATTTATTGCAGACGTAATTAACACATACGCAATATTCATACATGCGTAAATCATTACCAATATTATGATAGTTATCTCTTAAGAGAGTACATGAATTATATATTACGGCTACACCATTCCTATTAAAGACACATCTTAGGATTACTTAATCAATCTGCTTTACAGTATTTTGATTTTATGACAATGATTGTATGAGGCAAAATGCATTTAATTTTCTTCTCTGGGTGTTTAAGTACATATTTTATAAACGGCAGACCTATATCAAGTTAATAATTTTGCTTGAAACTTGTATACTACCTTACAGACTTCAGTTTTTTCTAATGCAAATTCCCTCATGCACGAAACTATATGTTCTATTTGTGCAATTTATGCACCGATATGACGATGCTTAAGAGTGTAAATTATGTGTTTTCTGTTATTAAATTTATATTATAGGATGTTCGTCAACAGGATGTCCATAGGGACATAGGTTTTACTATTTGATTAATACATAGAGGAAATGTGTTTGTTTTGAATGAAAATGGAATATATCTCATCGAGAAGTGTTTCAATATATTCACGAGCGCGTAGCGCGCGTGCGCGCGCGAAAATGATAAGATTGTACATGCATCACTTCGAGATGAGATGTATTCTATATTAAACAAATTTTATTTTAATTTTATGTATACTGCTGCTACATACCCATGTACACACCGTTTATATGTAAAAAAAAAAAAAGTAGTACCGGCAGATCTATATCACCCACACAATGAGATATAGATTTAATCACGGTGATAGAATACAGTATTTCACCAGTAAGCATTAAATAAAAACTTTAATGTCAGTCCCACGTGTAATTCAAACACACATGAAACAATAATTAATACAAATTCATGATATATGTTGCTTACATACGGCAGATCTAGATGAACGTTTGTTCTCAGAACGTTATGAGTGAGAGTCATGAGTGTAAAGGCTACTTATGAGTATGTTCGGTCAGTAGTAATTTAAGAATTAATTGCTTGAAACTCCACATAAAATGGGTATATTCCCATTAAAAAGGAAGCCTCAAAACCAATAAGATTGTTCCCATGGCCATACAAATATCCAAATTTCCCTGACAGATCCTCCGCGGTAGGAAAGCGTGTCTACACATTTAGTGAAGCCAAGCTACGTCCCTGATAGATCAATCTCGCCCCAACGTTGTAACAAACTTTTGGCATTTTTCATTGGTAGAGGAACCTCACCGAGTATAATACTGAATTAAATCCAGCGATTTCTTTCATTTCTGTAATTTCTTTTCCGGCGAACATTTTGAAACTTTCTTTATTTATTTCTGTATTTTTTTCTGTTTCTTTCAGAAATGCTTCATCCCGGGACTTATTTCTGCGGAAGAGGTTTCAGAGGCGCAAGTGAAAGGCTTAGTCAAGGAGAAAGATGATTTGGAAATCATGCCGCTTTTCAAAATGGTAACGGAAACATATTGACTTTATTGAATTGAATCTGTAAAAACTTTTTTTCTTATGTATGTCTATATTTCATTAGATGCATCCATGTGTACACGCAATATATCTATTAAAGGCATAAATAAAAACATTATCAGTGTTCCTTGTCATCGTTGTCCAATGCCATTATAACCAAATAGAATAATAAGATTCAAGCGGATAAAACCGGTTCAATGCAGTTCAACATAATGTGAAATTTCAACCAGTAAACACAGTCAATGTTTAGAACGCAAACAGGGCACTTCCATTTAAAATCTCACATAAATGTTTACGGTGTAAGAAATTCAGAAACGCCAGTTGGTAACATTTTAAGTTCAACTTCTACCACTCGCAAAGTTAGTTTTAATATTGGCGGGTGTCATTACGTATATATTTATCATAATGAAGACAAGCAAGCCGTTATAAATTATAAGAAAAGGAACGAAATCTGTTACTATTTCTAAAGATGTGCTGATGGAAATTTGTGAATTAAAAGATACAATTCTTCAATGTTGTAACTTTATAGATTCGTGAAATCATGGATTATAGAGCTTACCTTAAAAGTTTGTATTCGATGTAAATAGTCCAGCTTCATTTGCAGGCATCGAAAAATTGTATCAAACTGTTAAGAGGCAGGGAAAATTTAAAATATCAAGATCTCGAATGAAACAGTAGTTACAAGAACAAGACGTTTACACCCTTCATAGAGACATACAGAGAAAATTTACCAGACGACGGATAATAACGTCTGGCGTTGATATCCAGTGGTGCGCAGATTTAGCTAGCGTATCAAATACAGCTAAATATAATGACGGTGCTAATTAATTGCTAGTGGTTACTGATTTTTCCTCCAAATATCTGTCGAACCTTTGAAAACTAAGCGAGCTAAAGAAGTCACAGATGCATTCGAACAAGTTTTGCGTAGTCCTCAAATACTGCAAGCAGATAAAGGCAGTGAATTTAATAACAAATTGTTTAAATCTGACCTTGTTTTAAAAGGAGTAATCGGGTATTTTACACCTCAAAACGAAGACGTCAAAGTTTCACTAGTTGAAAGAATCATTCGCACAATACGAAACAAAATGCATAAGATGTTTCAGTCTAATAGCAGTTACAGATATTTAGAACAACTGCAAGCTCTCGTGGATAGTTATAATAGGACACCGAATAAAAGTCTGCTAGGCAATATGTGTCCAGCGGATGTACTAAAGAAAACGAAGCGGTCGTTTGGGATTATATGAAAAATAAACGCGCTCCCGAGTTTTTCAATTCAAGCCAAATAGTCGGTTCAAGTTTAAAGTGGGTGACTTAGTTAAAGTCGCTTATGTCAAATATCCATTCCAGAGGCACTATCAGCAGAAGTGGACATCCGAGACGTAATAATATTTAAATGCTCGATAAAACAAGGTGTTCCCGTTTACAACCTTATTGACTTGGCGAATGAAGAGCTTTCTGGTACTTTTTACCAAAAAGAATTACAGTTAATAAAGATAGACGAAAATGCTTTATGTATTATTGAAAATGTTATTCGGAAACGCAAACCCAATGGTGATTATGAATATCTTGTGAAATACGAAGGATGGCCAGATAAATTTAACTCTTGGGTGAGGAAAGACGACACTGAAACTATTAACCAGAAACAATAAGTATGTCCTATTAAATGATATGTCGATGTGACCAGAATTTGGATTATTATCCAAAGAATAAATCTTGTAGCTTTAAAATCAAGTTACGACAAAATATCGAATTAAACAGAGCTTGGAAAGTCGCCTTGACGGAAATTACGATGTTAGAAGATATAAAAAGGACGATAGTGTGTATATATACTCAAGCATATGTGGGGAGAGCTTCATTAACGGGATAAAAGCACCGCATTTAAGGAGAGTTGTTGCGAGTTGAAACCGGAAATACGATTCACACGCCATTCTATTATGTTCCTGTGATAAGATCGGAAATAAGCCAACTTGATTTCAAAATAGAGGACCAACAAGGATTTGAAGCGAAACATTTGCATAACCTGCTAACTCTAGTTTTTCATCAAACCTCATCACCGGCAGACTTTGTGTGAAGTGTTTCCACAGACAGGAAAGAAAATATGGATCGAAATCAACTATATACTCCAAATCTCGAAAAATGGATAAAATATGAATCTACCGGGACGCTAGAACATCCTCAGTATTAAAACGGCGAAAAGAAATCTTAAAAATATGCTGGTACACGCGATAAAATCAACGGAAACAGGATAGTTCCGACAGAAACAACTTCATAACAGATACCAGCAGATAAAACGAAGGAATTGAAAGTCGAGTTTGATTCTCCTGCACAGCAAGTTGTTGAACAAGCCGCTAGCGAACCTAAAAGGGAAAGAGGTATTAAAAGGGGGCGTCCTACTTGTGCAAAACAGTCAAACAAACGCAGTCGACAGAAAAAGTCCTCTCTCGGAAGAAGCAATGACGGCAATCAATTTTGATTACCTGGTCGAAGCTCATTCGGGCGGATTGGAATTGTTTAATTTGAATCCAACTCAAACTGCAGTAGAAAAAATATTTTCTGCAAATATTACCGATCGGACAAATAACTGATACATCGCCATTTCAGTTTATAGTAAGCGGTCAGAATGGAATGGAATATGCAGACATAAGGCGAAATTTTATGAGTATTAAAGTGAGGATAGCACATAGGGATGGCAGCGCCATCAGCGACACCGAATACGTAGGGCCAGTGAATCTTGCGGCTCACGCGTTATTTGAAGTGGACGTTACAATACAAGGAAAGTATGTCATTTCGTCGACCGGAAATTATCCGTATAAAGCCTAATTGCAAACTTTATTAAATTACGGTACGGACGCTATATCTTCGCAATTAACGTCGCAGTGTTATTACAAAGATAAACCGGGACATTTAGATGATGGTAAAACTGGCGCTAATGATGGATTCAAAGCCCATACAGCGTCATTCGCAGGAAGCAAGAAGGTTCATATGATCACGCCTATAATGCACGATGCCTTTCAACTAGATCGGTATTTCCTTAATCAGACAGCTATGAATATAAAATTCTACAGGGCTAAACCGGAATTCTATCTTATGACCGACGGTGTGGCTCCATATTACAAAATACCCGTACGTCAAAACGGAAGTGAGATTGGCCTCCATATCCCGAGGACAGGTTTATTTTAACATCGACAACGTATGCCAGAGAATAAGACCAAACAAGATTGTCATAGCATTCGCAAACTGTCAGTTCGTTTCCGGTTCGTATCATACGTCTCAATGGGACTTTCAAGGATTAGGGCTAACGGAACTAAATGTAGTTGTTGACAATGTTACTGTGCTAGGCAATCCCTTGAGATTGAATTTCGACGCAAAAAGCGGTAGAGATACCACCGAGACTTTTCACTGGCTGTTTAAAACAACTGGCAAAGGTTAAAAGATGAAGGCAACCAAATGACGCAGTTGGATATCGATAATGGATTCGGGGTGTTCGCCTTTAATATCGAGCCCGCTTACGATGACAGAAGTTACTTGACTTTAGTGAAACAAGGCATTGTCAGAGTGAGCGCTAATTTTGCCAGTCTTCAACCAACGCCAGTCACTTGTATCAAATACATGGAAGGAGTCGGTTATTTCAAAGTGAACCAAGCGAGAGACGTGATTGTGTACCAGTAACCTAAATACAAACTTAGCTTTATATTACAATTGTATTCCTTATTGTACGTTTGATTCATATAATATTGAAAATGTGTATTATATAACATTACTTTATTCTAGATGTGCTGTAATATTACCTTTAAATTTATTTTATTTATTTTATTTAATTAATATTTTTATTGACTTATGTTTTCCTTACATTGGCATTGCCTTATTTTTTTCCGGTACAATTTAAGGTAAGACATAAAACTCTAAATCCGTTCTGTGCTAGTTCATTCGAGTATAAACTTGGAGCAAGACATGAGTAACGCTGGAGAAAGTTGCGAGGGTGCGGACGGAAATACTATCATTCATTCTTTTGTTGAAGAAAAGAGAGAAGACACGGATACACTTTAATACTCGCTTAAAAGTTGCTACATGGTTCGAGATTTTATTACTACTCTACTGTAGTACTTTCATTCCTGGTATACATATTCTAAATAACAAAAAAGTGCACCAATCGACCACTTTAGATTAAAAAATTAAAGCAGATCAAAACGGTGTGCGTATTTATAAAGCACTACGATATTCATGGTACGTACGTTACTGTGTGCAACAGATACGGTGTCGTGGTGCTGGTTATAGGGAAAATTCATCAACGATACAGCTAACCGAAAGACAGTGGATAAGGTTAAAGCAGGTTTGGTCGTTGGTGGATAAAAGCATATTAGAAGCTCGTACGTATTGGAGACATTTGAAAATTTTGAAATTGTAATAAGTACCGGTAGCTTTCATGGCGTGGTACGAAACGCGATCATTACTACCCTTTGAGAGCCCATGTACAATTATGTTGGTTGCTTCATCAAATAGTGGAAAGACATCTTTCGTAAAAAAACTTCTACGAAATACAAAAGGAATGTTCAACGAAGATTCTTTGACTATTGTGTATTGCTATGGAAGTTCTTGGCAACCGATATTTGACGATATGCTCAGATATAAACTGAATATGATATTCAAGGAAGGATTGCTTGCCGACGGAAAATGATATGGAGATGCTTTCGAAATATACAGGCTACTCCTGTCTTATCATCGACGACATCTGGACGATTCACTCTCACCATATAAAAATGACAGTTATTTACCTGGCTCAAAACATGTATCAGAAATCTCCCTCAGCCAGGACTAAAAACTTTAATGCACAATATTACGCTTTGTTTAAAAACTACAGAGACGTGCAACATATACAGTTTTTCAATAAAGCATAGCAGTTAACGACTGGCTGTCCTTGGAGTTACTTGTTAGTAGATATAAACTGTAAATCTGAGGATAAAAACAGGCCACGAACGAATATTCCTAAATCAGCTGATTTATCAAATATTGTTTCGAGGCATTCAAAATATCCGCCAAGAAATCTAAGTTTTGTAGAATTCTCGCATATCTTTTCGTGACGTGATGCATTACATTGACTATCGAACAATTTCTCGCAAAGTCGACATTTGAAGTTTGAAGCGTATGACCTGAACTTTGATATGTAGCTCAGATGGTCCTCAAATAAATTAATATTTATGGTTGTGGAAGTATCAGTCGAAAAAAAAGGCGCGATATTGTTACGCGCTAGGGCTTCGGTGTGTGTGCGTGCTTATGTTGAGTTGTAAGGTTCCATGATGGTCGATTGTCTTGGGATGGTCTTGTCCTTGCCGCCGCAGGCTATCAAGTTTCACGGGCCTGGCCACAGGTTAATGCCTCAGGTCACAGGTTAATGCACTTTCATATGCGTGTGCATGTAGACTCTGTCAGCATGTGGATATCACAGCAGTCACTAGATGGTACTATGCTGAGAGTGGACTTCAGGTTTAATAGGGAGGTGATATTTTGTATATAGAATTTGTGTAGGATTCGCCTAATGCTACTTTTACTCAAAGAACAAAATAAGACGTTAAACAATACTAAATTTAATTCTTCACAGGTATATCCTGTGTCTACTTAACAATAAACAATGTGATAAAATGACTCCAATAAATTAACAATTCTACCTCCACTTAGATATACATCTAGAGATCCTTGAAAGTATGCAAAAATACCTTTAAACCACCAAGTGGAAAGCCCTAAATTTACCAATGCATTAAACAAGTCTTTGGCACAATAATGCATACACACATAATAAGCATAAACCGGAGTTCTACTTTATCTCATAAACTTGTTAAAGTACAGAGTTAAAATCTAGTATACTTTGATACTAAACAAAAATGTGTTGTATGGTTTAAAAGTCACAAAAAGTTACTATATTAAAAAACTAAAGTGAATAATCTTTAACCACGGCACTAAGTAATTAAAGTACCTGAGTTTATTATTGGTAACCTTGCCTGAACGGCGTTTAAATAAATTCGAAAACTCGAAATGCGGAGCCTGAACCTAAAGTCTGAAGTGCGAAGCCTGAAGTCCCCGTGCACAACGGACGCAGGGTATTTATACCAACTGCAGTGCTACCACGGTAGCATGCAGCAAACTGTTGCACTAATGTTGCATTTATGATGCATTTGCACTTAAACCGCTACTTGTATGCGACGTTAATACTGCGCCGATTCAAATGCATCCAAAATGCCGCAAGAGTGCACACACTGCTGCAATAGTGCATAAACGAGTTAAAAATACATAGAACATGAAGATCATATCCTATAACACAATAAAAATGTGTCTTCTTGGCCCATATACCTGGTATGATCGCTTTCTAGGGTTAATAAACTGGGCCATAATGTTTACAAGTACAGTACAGTCAGAAACCATCAATCCAGCATCAGTTCAGTTGCCCCTAGCAACAACCGGAAATACATGTAGTAAATACAAAATGGCTGCCCACGTGTAAACAGCTAGGCATGAGCAGTTTTAGACTTATAAATTACAGTGTTCTACCTAATATTAAATGGATTTACTCGGCATAAACCTTAGCAATAACTTAGAGAAGTGAATCAAGCTGGATATGACATTTAAATCACACTGGATATCTAAATACAGACAGTAAGAAATGGATTACATGACATGTTTACAACGAGGCAAGAGTGCTTGTGTGACACGGAGGTGTAGAGAAAATTCCTGGCGTAATGCATTAATTTGGCTAGTTGAGCAGCCATATAAGTCAATCCAACTGTCATAATTTATGTGATTTGCCAGAGAACGCTGCAAAAATCACCAGTAACAGATAAATACTGTCAACCCAAAGGTAAATAAAATATAAGTAAAATCAGTAATGCCTGGGCATTACAATATATTGTAGAGCATTGTAACTGTTTTTATCTTCACTCTATTCGAAAATGTTTATGTTCATCCCAAAACATTCCTCTACGTCAGGTATACAGTTGAAAGTAATTTCTGTCGATTTTAGCTGCTTTTCAGTAGTATATATTTCCCATTGTTTGTGTAGTTCCCTAGTCAAACTCTCGCATTAATATTTCGTGTTCTATGAAAAGATAATTAACGGGGGAAAAAAAAAGCTTATCATCGAACATTTTACGAGTGATTGTTTTTTTTTTTCGAACGAAACTATGCTTTTTGAGTTAATAATGTATTTTGGTAAAGGTTGACTTAAACCCAAAGGGAAACTCGCCTTTACAACGTATAACACGTTAGTAACCAAAACCGGTTTCCATTTTAAATCAGGTTTCTCTTTTTGAAAATAGTTAGACCAATCCAATGCTTCAAGACGTAAGTGTAGTTTTTCGATTTCGTGTCTTTATTTTATAAACTGAAGAATTAAAAAATAACCATTTGTAAAGTGAGGAGCGAAATACCTGTAAGTTCCGGTTTCAAAATTACGAAGAACTAATCCAAATAAAATTGATTGATTGTAAAGGTGTTTTGCGTTCTTTTGAAAATAAATTCAATGTGTTCCATGAATTGATTAACACTTAAAAGATTTGGAACCGGGAATTTGTATGTGTCTTTCACTTCACCTTCTCGCACTCTCTATTGTATGTCTGTGTTGATCATACGTGCTTCTGAAACTAGAGTTCTCTCTCCCATCTTCGTCTACCCACGGCACGTTCTGACCATTTCCATCCCCATGGATCGCTCTGTAATTTATAATTATCGGTTTGGTTGAGTCTTTTTTTTTCTATGATTATATAGGTGTCTGTAGTTACCGAAGTTTCCATCACACTTGCGACATTTTAGTCGTTTAATATCCGGTGTAGGGTTAGTGTGATTATCACCAGTATTTGTATCTGCAACATTTGACGTTGTAGGACTATTTACTGAGGCACAGCCACTTCCACCAGGTTGATTGTGTTTCATATCTCTGACATGTTTTAATAACATTCGGGCTGACATAAATGCTTCGTTACACTGAGGACATGCAAAAGAATTGTTAGACGGCTGCCTTACGCTTTTCTTTTCTTGCCTCAATCTAGAGCTATAGTCTGAAAATGATTTCTGTCATATCTGTCCCCTTCTTGTGTATACCAGTACATTTCCTCTCTGCTGAGGATTTTGTCGCACTGACTGCATTTCAGATCAGCAACATTCAAAATCTGGTTTGAATCTTCTTGTTCGTTGATATTTATCCGCTGTTCTTCTATGTTTAACATTGCGTCGTCAACATCCTGGTGGTTAGGGTGGCTGAAACCATATTAACCTAATCGTACAGTTGATATAGACATTCTGTTTGTTGGTTTTATATACACTTTTATAATTGTAGCCAAGTTTCTTGAATAATATGACTATGAATATATTTATATCAGTACGATATTTTAACTGACCGTGACATGGTGATGTCTGACACATTTCGACGTTTATGGGGACCTTCGTAATCTCCACAATCTCCTGCTACATTGGCTTCTTTTTTTCTTAAATTAAAAAGTAAAGAAATAAAAAAAATCCATGAACTTTTTTATATAAAAAACAATAAATGAATTAAATGTCTTATGAATTAATAGTTTGTTTTTTTATGAAATAAAAAGGACAGCCTTTTCAAATAACAGAGTAGAAACTGTTTCGTAATATTATTTGGAAAGAGTATATACATATACTTACATCATTTCTCCTACAATTCCTGTAATGATCACAATAATCCGGTGGTCTTATTAAATCACCGCATTTACTGCATTTATTATGTTTCATTTATGTTAAAAACGTACAATTTGGGCTAAGTATCCTTCGACCACAGTTACATACACAAAATGAAAAGTATAGCGATGGTCAGCTTGTCAACAATAAAATGGATAAATAAAATGCTCTATTATACTCAGGTAAATGTATATTTTTCTTTACATAATCGTTCGGTCTTTCGAACTATTCGCATATAAATGATGCTATAGCGCTATTGTGTTTCTTAATACGACAGTTTCTTTAACTCTGCTTTCTTAGACTACAAAACACGACCTGATGCTTACTAATTTTAATCACCCGGAGGTAAATTATGCACCGCGATAAGGTCGAAGCAAAAACGTTGTATATCCAGTTGTATCGAAAATTTGATATATAGTCTACAGTACGTAGGTGACAGATTTTGCTATCTTATTGCACCGACTTTACCCGCACGCTTTTCCGAATAGTCACGAATCGCCTTCGTCGGTTTCTGCCGACTGACCGTGTGCCTCCGTGCACCTTTTTTGAATTACCTATTCGTAATTTATCGGAAAACTAACGGTCAAGCTTACGCATTGACCCGGTCACAATAGCCACGAATCAATTTGGGCCGTTTCCGTCGACCAATCGTGTGCCGTCGCGCTCGGAATGTCCCAGATATTGACCTCCACAAAAATGTGACCCTGTTATTTTAAGTCCTACATTACTACTAA
The DNA here is from genome assembly GCA_021229015.1 of Solen grandis. Lineage (NCBI taxonomy): Eukaryota > Metazoa > Mollusca > Bivalvia > Adapedonta > Solenidae > Solen > Solen grandis. Next base: position 25,580 of record JAIFHC010000155.1, on the reverse strand, counting down.
TGGGGTCGTGTAAACTTTCATGATGGATGACCACTCTTCCCAATTTTACCCGGGCCTCCTCCAGCATTTCCTGAAACATATGATGAAGACCACCTCTTAAATCCTCTAAATTTTGGCCATGGTACTTTACGTCTATCTATATTTAATATGTTCTGTACATGGCCGCACTTTTCTTAGAATTCTCTCTGAATTTTTTCTCATTGTTTATCTTAATTCATGATATGGATTTGACTTTGACTCTTCTCCTTTTCCTCTCTGTATGGATGACTTGGGGTCCCAATCTCCATCCTCCTCACACGCATGTGTCAAGCTATTCATAACAATATCAAACACATTCACATCGGTGAAAGAATCCATCATCGTTCTAAGGTATGTTCCATATTATCGAGTTGAGTTCTTAAGTCAAAATGACGAATGTGGACTGTACACGCCCTTTATAAGCTCAAGAGAGCCTCGTTTCAAACGAGGCTGAAAGTACATTGGTCGGTTAAATTTAGAAGATCCAGTTTACTCCAGTTGTACACTGCTAAGATTTTCAAAAAGTGATTATCGGAAGTGCTATGACTTAAAATGACATATTACGAGTGAGTGTTTGGGTAACTTCATTGCAAGACGTGGAGTTGTTCTCATCGTATGTTCGTATTTATTATATAAATAATTCGGCTTGTTTATATTTGCTATATTACGTTTTAACAATATTGTTTGATAAAAGAAACTACAATTGAGCCTGTATTAGCGGCAACCTGCTCTAAGCGGTCTACCTGTATTAAGCGGTCAATTTTATTATTACCAAACTAACATTTTGTGCTATATCAAAATTTCATTTAGCGGTCACCTTTATTTAGCGGCCACATTCACTAATTCCACTGAATGACCGCTTTATACAGGTTTGACTGTATATGCATAGTATATTTACTCATTTTATGTGTAGTAAATGATCATATTAATATATATGTAAGATAATATAAAATATTTTCATTTTTATTTACTTATTGTATAGTCCCCGTCTAGGGCTGAGGACCCGACCCTCAATGTCCGCGATTAAGCCCTAGACCGAATGTACAAATCAGCTCTCTACATAATCTACATACTTACATGCAAACGAGTTCCTACACATAATAAACAACATGACCGCCTTTTTACTACAAACAGAAATAAGATCAACAAAATGGAGCCCGCTGTTTGGATGCATGCGACATCTTTCCTGTGAAATATATATTTTTCAAACTTTGAAAGACATACATGTACAAGAGTTTCCTTGACGATTTGGTAGGACACACTGTAAATGAAATAATGCAAGGTGACAGTCAAACCTACCTATTACATCGAAAAGATATATCTTTCATAAATATTCGAACCCGCAACAACTCGGATAAACAACAATACATACACCCATGACCGGGTACTTATCTCTCAGTCACAATACTCGAATTGTGTTTTATATATATTATATGAACATGTATGAGCATATGTCACTATAATAATAAAACTTGTTATTTCTTGTATGTCAGTGTAAACCTATTAATAGAGCTAACTAAGAACGTTCACAACATTTGATTGTCACATTTAAATATGGATCGAGTTTAAAACATGGATTAGTTCCTTTATTGAATCCAGGGTTCATTATTATTTTGGAACCCATCCATCTTTTACCCTTCTGAACTTTTTCAGTTTGAAACCATCCAAGTTAAACGGACTATTCCCAAGAAAGTCATCAGATAAATCCTCAAAGAAACTCCCATCCATATTCTCTTTGCGGCATATCTCGGCCAGGTCTGGTAAACCACACACCGTTAGTCTCTCCTCGAGCTCAACCAATGTCAGTTTATAAAAAGGTTTCACTGCGTTTGCTTCATCTGGTGTTGTCATTGTACGGCTTCTTGGTGAGACAGACGCCAAAGGGCGGCCCGCTGTCGGAGTCAGATGCTGTGATGAAGCATTGTTCAGATTGTTTTCAATTGTGGTGTTTGTCGGAGTTCCATTGGGGTCATCTATTTGATCATAAAGGGCGAGGCCACTTTCACTTATTCCCTCATACTGAATTAACGTGTTTTCACCGCCAACACTTATTCCTTCATACCGATGAAGCATGTTTTCACCGTCAACATCTATTCCTTCATACTGAGTTAGCATGTTTTCACCGCCAGCAGATATTCCTTCATAATGAGGAAGCATATTTTCACCGCCAACAGCTCTAGGGACGTCGGGTAGAGGCATCTCCGGACGATTGCCAGTTCGAACATGTTTACTTGGTTTGTATGTGTTGTAATAAGTGTGTGTTTCCTTTGGCTTTCCAAAAAAATTGAATATGTGTTTCTTCTTGGGTCCTTGGTACACACCATTATTCTAACAAAAAATCAATAATGTCATTAATAGCACATAATAACAAAAAAGATTGTACAGTAAACTAAGCAGACTGCAAAAAATGATTTATGGATAGGTATGTATTTCCTAAGATTGATTTTAAACTTTTGTTTAGGCAAATATTTGGTACTTTTCTGGCACATCGTTTAAAAACTGAAAGCGCATCACACAATTATTTCTCAAAATTTCATTCAAGGCAAATAAAGTTTGTTAAAAAGTGAAAAAGATAGAGTTCATTTATCAATGTATGACCATTTCAAAGTCATCATGTGTTTTGCGTAGAGGTAGTAATATCTGTACAGTGAGGGAGGTAAGCTGGATGAGCGGAAACGAGACTCTCTCATAATACTGTTCAAACTCCCCACAGCAGTTACTTCCCTTGTTAAGTATAGTAAGGTTATAGCTAACGCAGAAGATCTCTGCCACACTGAAAAAATAGGGTAACTGCAAAATCACAGGTTAGTAATAGCGTGGTTATTGTTACACACCATGGTCACGTGATAAATGAGTGTGGCAGTGATTGCGCAGGAGATTGGCGTTAAAGTAGCGTGACGTAACCGGTGTGAGGAGTATGAATACTATCGTTGTCCATACCGCACACAAATAGAGAATATCTACGTAGCATTGTGCGAAAGATCCGAATCGATTGTACTTGCCTAAATTTCCTGATTCTTTACAGATTTTGATTCAAACAAATAAAATGATAGATCTTTGGTGACTGTAATAGTAAACAGTACTTACGGAATATTCCTTTTTAGGCTTATCTGAGGGTGCTGTAAAATCCAATTCAAACGTATTAAAAAGCACATAAAACACATAAAAAAGGTTATTTTCTATCAAAATTCACGCATGAAATTATAATGCATGTATAAATATTTTGATCCAAATGCAAGATTTGATTAACCAGTAGGTCAGGAAACCATATTTCACAGCCGACGAAAATCAGATTTTTTTTATGAAGCATTTTTGTTCATTTATTCGTTTATTTTTTAATTTTTCTATTTTTAACAACAAATATTTGCAGGCTATTTATGTAAGAAATTCGGTCAAAATATCTTACTCCTGTCCAAACATGCGTTGATTTTATGATAAAATGACCTTGACCCGAGTAACATAATTCATTCCCAATGTTTGACTTTGATGAAGACCGAATAACACTATATCAAGCCACATTCCCTCTATGTATACACAAGAAGATATTATACGGACATTCTTTATACATGTATTTTATTTCTATCTTAAGCAAAAGAAACTTTCACCTTAATCCAGTCTTCCACATAAGCCATTCTAAAGCATGGCTTATAAAATCTGGTCACAATAGCCCACACCTAACTAAAGAGGAAACACTTTTACTATTGCTAATGCAGTCAACCCTTGATACATCAAGCAGTGTTTGTAAATCTCGATTTCGCCGATGTATCGAGAATTGCTGCCGATACCGGAAGCCAAATTTGCTGTTGATAAGAGATTAATAGATCCGTCGCATGACTTTTAGTGCCGGAACCCGAGTATGCCATTGTATCGAATTCCGAATGTATCGAGGGTTAATTGTAACAGTGACCTTGCTTCGTCCCTACCGACCTAGTAGGTATTTCCAAACTTACTGTTCATGAAAGCTATCTACCTATCAAATAAATAAATTCTACTCAGAAGAAGTCAACATGACCACAATAACCATAAAGGCAATATTGACTTTTGTCTCATGCAAGCTAACCACTATTGCATCTTCTCTTTGTTGATTATAGTGAAATTTGTGGCTTTCGAATAAGGGGGTTGTCCAAAACAAAACGCTAGTATTCTCTCGCTATAAATCCAAATATTACATATTGACAGTCCTTTTACACGATGATTTTGATCGTTTGCTTTTGTCAGAAATATTCAAAATCCTAAGTGATCAATCAGAACACTTGTTCAGGGTATATACCAAAGTTGTGATAATAAAAGCTATGGTTAAAATCCTTTATTTTTTCTTCGAAAAGATATGGTTATAAAAGTGATGCTGGACTTTGCTTGAACACATTTCATTAAAGTCGAATATCGAAATAAAATATAACTGCTAAAAGCATTTTTTTAAAAAAATGTTGATCATTCAAAAAATAAAAAGGTTCTTTAAAAAAATTTAAAATTATTTAAAATTTATTATAAATAACAGAAATCACTTTACCTGTATTAAAATTGATCTCGGATAGACTGAACCCAGTTGTAACAGGATCTGAAACAGACGAATGAAAACTGACAGTGACCTCAAGTGTTTAGTTTCCTAACCATTAAAGTTGAAATTTACCTTTTATTAACCAAATACAGTATGTCTTAAAGCAGCTTGTTCACAGATGATTGGTAGAATTTTTTTCTTTTCTTTCTTGTTAATGTTGGTGAAGTATTACAATTTATCGCCACTGTGTTCCATATTCAACAAAAAGCTGTTATCGCGATCTTTTGGGACAACCCTCATATACTCCGGTTGGCAGATGGCCAAATTATTTTTCTTAAACTTACTAGTCCGAAGGGATGGAGTGGGTGTATTTTGGTACTCCATCCTACTTCCGGTCATATGGCTGGTCAGTGGAGGTGTGACGTCTTCATAATCCTCTGTCAGACCAGTCGGTGTCACAGCCAGCGTCACTGTAGGCATCCGGGGAGGAGGTCTTGTGGCTGTGTGTGAGACATCGGGACGGGACATATAATTCAAATGGATGGATTTAAGAAGTTTAACCAATCATTTGTGCCTGGTAAGCGTGATTTTTTTATTACTTTTATTCATTTATTTATTATTTATTCTCATGTATTTTTTTCATGAAATGGGGTTCGAGTTTCGAGTTCTAGTGCAAGCTAATGACGTCAAAGTCTCTATTTATAGATTGAGAAGTACCAGAATGCATTGCCACCGTATCCTGCTGCGACGGTGCACGTGTATGGTCAACATGAATATGCTTAATTCTGTTTCTACAATCCCTTTCGATCTACTTTATCGAGGTCATGGATTGTGTAATGAATGATCAACAAATCTTTAATCATGTTGAACCCGTATGTGTCTTTACAGTTTGTCCTATTTAATCGTCTCTGTCGAAGGTTGTTAAACATGGGATGTTAATGCAAGAAAAGTCTACGTGAGCTGTGTACACCGCAGGTATGGTACGATATCGTTCAATACTGTTACGTTAATATATGCATATTGGTAATGCAAACTGAAATGTGAAAAATTATCATACAAACACCCTATTCAAAGGGATGCCGGTATTTGTTCTTGTACATTCAAATTACATTCCTATATTTAGAACAAGACTAATTTTGATGCAATGCATCAAAAACGCCGCGCATGTTTTTGAAGCACGCCTTAAATAAAGCAAAGCCATACAGAAAAGGTCCAAAAACAACAACAAAAAAAAATAAAAAAATAAAAAAAATAACATATCAAATTATTCAGAAATAGAACAAAAAAGTACAGAACATAATTTAATCATAGTAGACACATTATGTGATGATGATTTGAGATGCCATAAATAACTACTGTAGAGTCATTTATTTTCGTTGTCATAAAATTTCATGGAATGTGTGATTTAATCAGTTTCGTTGGTACATATATGCGTGGAATCATGTACTAGAAAACATGAGGTCTATGAAATAAACAGTTTTGGGGATAAATATTCGTGGATAAAATCATCAACGAAATCAGTGAAAATAAGTCTCCTACGAAAATCAAATGATTCTACAGTAATCTATATATCAATGAAGATACATTTTACAACAGGTAATTCCTTTCTTATATAATTAATTGAATAGTTAGGGTCTGCAAGACGCATGAAATTTCCAGACAGTAAGCTACTAAGGCAGTATTAATGTCAATGTAAAAAACAAACAAAATATCATCATCATTATCAGCAACAACAGCAGCAGCAACGACAAGGACAAAGATGAAACAATTCAGCACAGATAAGTTTTTATTTGGTAAGGGATTTAGGTACAGGTCCCGGTATTGATTAACAATCTTCCCAATAGTTATTACTTCCCTTGATAACGTAGCTTGATATAGGAGTATGGCATTTTTTTTGGGTTTATGATATGAGTAAAATTAAATAAATTGATATATGTTTACAAGGCTTTACAACATAAGCTATGTAATGTTTAGTTAAATTTATCAATCTCAAGCACTATACATACTGAGACCGCATTTTGGGCCCGGTACCGTAAATTAGACATGTCCGTTACGGCATATGTATAGTGTTTATGTGTTTTTTACACTTTCTACATTATGCTGTAATATTTATTTTTAAACTGTTGTTTCATTAATTTTTCAAGGTAACGGTTTGTTTCTAAAATCTGTATATTTTAAGATCGCAAAAAATCTTCTAAATATTTTTTTCCGAGCTTTATTGAATCAGGTTGCATTGCAAGGTCCGTAACCCATTGCCTATGAGATGCACATTATATGTGTCAAATTTCTTTATGATAACGATAGAAGAGTTGAATATTTTGAATCTTGTCCTATTCCATTCTGTCGCCGCGTCAAACAAATATATGTGTGTCATGAAATGATTATCAATGATATATACTTATTAACAAATACATAATGCAAAGACGCCTTGTCAAACAGATGAGAAACTGGTCAGACTGTTCCTTTCACGAAGATCAGGGTCGCCTCTGTTTTCTTTTACAATATAGTGGCTTAGATTTAACACAGTTTGCACGGCAAAGAAAAAAAATCATTGTTTTATAAACCTTTAAAGGTAGGTAAATTCATATTCACCTAAATATAAATTAGTATTTGAATATTCATGAGGTAAAGGGTAAACTATCATTATAAAGAGAGTTCGGATTAAATGTATATATCGATCAAAATTGTGCACATCAACGGTTTACCTCCCACAAATTCCTTGCGCTTTAGGTTTATTTATTTCTTTTATCAGCATATCAGTATTTGTTTAAACAATTCAACACTGAGAAAATGGCGAGATTCCGTCGGTCAGATCTATTCCGAGCAAACGTGTTTTTTTTTTAATTCGCGAACATTTTTAGGGGGGATTCCTTAGGCAATGGTTTTTTCTCCTTGTATGTCCTTATTCATTCCTCCAAGCAAAATAAGACCGAAAATATGAAACTCTATCAATGATCAAAGGAGTTAAGGCAATTGAAACGACATGATGTACGAGTCACCTACCTTCTTATTATATATAAAGTTGTTGATTTTTTTTTTAAATGCGACAATTTTTCGGTCAAAGCAACGTACCGGGTACCCTTGTGCTAAACCCAATAATTAATAATACACAAAATATCTTAATAACAGATGGGAAAACAATCATTATCTTAAACAAAAAATATTTGAGGCGGTCTGTTTTGTCTTTTCAATAAATATATGATTGTAAGAATGTCAATTTTTTGCTACATCTTAGACTTAAATCGCCATTAAATACTATACTGAAAGTCTGATTGATAAATGGATAAATTTATGGGCCAACACTGACATAGAGCACTGGTCCTACATATTTCCAAAAAAAATATTTGCATTTATAGTAAAAATAAACTTACGGGGTATAATGTCCGGAGCTTTTTTCCCCTTTTTCCTCTCATGATTTTTCTTCTTACCATCTTTCGTTTTGTTGCTTGAATGTGGTTCTGTAACACACACGATTCTTTTTCTTAATAGCATCATATTAAGTTCCCCTTTACATTGTTCCTTGGAAAATTTGTAAACGCAGCATATATTCAATCATATAATAAAATGAGGTTTGCATGTAATGTGGTGAAAATGCCCTAAAGGTATTCCATCCATTACTGAATCATGGTCCATCAAGTGACTGTAAATTTTTTATTGTAAATGTAAACCTTTATAGTGTTACATATTACACCTAACCTAGTTATGTATACACAACACTGTACAAGGAAATCCCTATTCTAAGAATAACTTGTTTACTAGTTTTGTTCTGGAGTGATCTGTTAGGCGATCCCTGTTCTAAAAATAACTTGTTTACTGGTATATTTGTTTACTGGAACTTTCTTTCTTTCTATGAAAAATTCAAGAAGTCTTATGTAATCTGTTTACACTTTAGAACATTCTTTTTTGAAGATTAGTATGGTTGTTTCTAGAATATTTTTCCCAAGTATATATAATGAAGGGGTTTTAGGGAGAGCAGACTTTTAGACTTGTTGAGGAGACTTGTTTTAGCAGACTTGTTTTTGGCAGCAATTCATCAAGTGTGGGTCATTCAACAGTGTGGAATTAATTTCGGACTAACATTTGGATAAAGGACATCTATTGGATTGCTCAGGTTAAATTTAAATTTTATCAATCAGACAAGGATCAAGCTAATTTGTTATAATAATTTTAAGACACTGTATGTTGTCATATTCATATTGATATTTGTCACTTGTTTATAATTAAAATATGTTTAGTTAACTAGTTTGTTGCTGGCTTTTCTTTGTTGCGCCATTTCGTCAAATTGGTCGTAACAATAGACTTAGAGCAAAATTCCAACTCCAACTCATTGGATGCTTCATCTGCATTAAAGTCTTTTGAAGCATCTGAAGGACCATGATAATAATTCAGTGATGGGTGGATTACCTTAAATGGCTCGTGGATATCATTATCAAGGGAACAGAATTAAGTTTCTGACAGAATGGGAAACGTACCTGTAAAGAAAGTTACCATATCTGCTATTGTATGACAACGTGGCTGTACCAGGTGACCGGGGGGGGGGGGGGGGCTTTGGCTTTCGTCTTCGGGTTGTGGCTGGTTCGATCCCCGGTTGCTACATAGAGGGACACTCGTAACATCCCACTTGGCAACCATATTTGGTAGATCCAGAGCCGGGATGCCCTGTTTTAGGTTAAAATGGCTGGGTGCGATAAACAGCACCACATCTGTCTCAAATAAACATATCTTTCAAATTAATTAAATACTGCATTAACCCCTTACCAATAAAGGAGACCGGGAATCGAGCGCGGTTAAGAAACAAAGTGCATAACAAAAATTTTATACGGACATAGCAAACGGAGTTATAGAAGTTTAAAGACCGCTTAATATTTTCTGAACGCTTATGTTTTTGGAAAAGATGTATTCATGTGTTTATTTATTTACTTGGCTGTACAGGTGGAGGGGGAGGTTTTTGGATCTCCGTCCTCTTCGTCTGCTGACCGCTGGTTTTCGGTGTAACTTCTTCATAGTTCTCCATTAGAACAGTCTGTGGCACTGTCGGTATCGGGGGAGGCGGTCTCCTGCCTGCACGTGAGATATTAAAACGTAGACATTTACGTCGTCGGATGACCCACAGCTGCTGTTTACACTACTCTCCATACATCACCCGTGTGTGTGTGTGTGTGTGTTTCACTATCAATTCCTCGATTAGATAAAAAGCTCATACAGCATCCGATATGCTGCTGAGTAACCTTGAATAACCCCATCACGGATTATCTTACCTCCACATGGAGAGTATCCAAATTGTAAACGTCATTTTGGTTGGCTTGAATATTTTTTTATGTATGATGGCATATTTCTGCCAGCCACTTTTCTGAAAAATTGTCACATAGTTAGTATCTGACAAGTAGAAAACTTTCGTGTTATTCTCTTAGGTATCTTAACAGAACAAAACTGCCTGTTAGTGTCCACTACTACCAGCCATATATTCACATAAGATAACTGGATACCTCGCTTTTTTCAAGTTAGTCAGTTTAATTATGTGGATAACAAGCATTTTTTCACATAATTATCTGGAAAAAGGCATGATATCCATTTAAAATAAGTGAATATGTGATTGGCAGTAGTGGGCACTAACAAGACAGTTTAGTCCTGTTAAGATACCTAAGTAGATAACTTGAAAATTTGCTACTTGCCAGATACTAAATGAATATGTGACAATTTTTCAGAAAAGTTTCAACGTAACTAAGTGGATAAGTGACTGGCGCCATATTTATGTTTAACCTGTTAACACGTCGACTAGCTGGTTGGGATCCTACGGTTTATGAATGGAGAGTACCGGAAAGAAGTGGCCATGTTTGTCTGACGATGAGGCATATATTGCTAATAACAGAGTGGCTGCTTACTAACTTACCATGCTCGGATTTCACAATTGATTTCAAAGGATCGAGTAATGGAGCGAATGTAAGCGATTAATTTTTGTTAATAATTAAGGTAATAATTCATTCAGCTTAGCTTGTGGTTGAATATTTCATAAACTAGTAATGGTGGAATGTGTATCTACCTAGTTTAAGAATTTAAGTATTACTTAGTTTGTGGAATTCGACCCAGATGTTAAGCGACGGACCCCCACCCCCTCTTGACCCTGTTCTACTAAAGTCAAAATGATGTCTAAATCCCTGTTCCGTATGTTTTCTTAATATCTTAACTTAGACATTTTGTCGTAATCAGAACTGTTAAGAAAAGTCAGTGATTCAAAATGTTTTTTGATTATGCTGTATTATATGAATATAGCAGATCCTGCCTTGTACCTATGTCGAAGAAGGCGCTATTTCTCACGGTTCTTCTCGGTGGTGTGGCAGATTCACCTTGACTATCATCTTGTTTCTCTGGAAGACATGATTTTAACTATGCAAAAGTTCATCGCATTGAAATCAAACAACAGCACCATCTCCGGTAACATAAAAGCTACATGGAGGATATTTTGTTTATATTGCGTGCACACGCGATAACTTTAGATATTTCGATCGAACGTGGTGGTAATTGCTTGCGCACGCGATATAAAAAAAATATCTTACATGGCCCCTTTATGCCACCGTTATTGTCGCTATCATTAACGCCCATGAACGTTTAGTAAAGAAAAGAGGTGAAGTTAAAAATATGCTCACTCATCAAATTAAACCTGACTTGACTGATTTGAAATATATCAGTGTAATTGATAATGATAAAATATAACATTAATGTATGATGAAGTTAATAGTACTTGGCGCCTATGAATGCCATAATCAATCCTTGCCCCTACGGGAATTCGAACCCACAACCTTAGGATCCGCAGTCGGATACGCTCCTATGAAACCATGGCACCTCCAAAATAACAAGAATAAAAGCTTATTCAAATACTAGATTTTCGATCTCATGCACCTTCGAGCACCTCCAAGCGGCGCATGCCTGTGTCACTGACAAGGTCGACATAAAGGGTGCCGTCCACGATCTCCATGTCCTTGTCTGTATTGCGGAACACCTGGAACACGGTCACGTAGTCCTCTTCCAACACATCCTCCGCCACGCTGACCTCTATCTCACGAACGAGGCTGCTGTTGAGCGGAAGTACCACTAGCGTCCTCTGGCGACTGTCTTCGGTCTCCTCCACTTCCTCCAGAGGCTTGTAGTGGCCCACCAGAACCTTCTGTGTCACCCGCCGGTTCAGACGAAGTGTCTCTGTGAATAATGTTTATCACAAAATTGTCAAACCTGTACCAACGGTCACCAGACAACAAAGGTCACATCAGATTTCCACATGCATTTTTGTTCTTTAAATTTACAGTAAACAACGGTCACCTGCCGATAGCGGCCATCGGTCAGTAATATCGTACTCCCCGCTGTGATATAGCCATTGAGCAAAAAATATATATAAAGGATTTTTAAGGCTAACCCAGGAACCATCGAGTGGGATTAGTATAAGTTTAAAGAATTCGTTTCGCAATCGACATAAAATGAAACAGATAAATGAATAAAATAGAGATAATATTGGTATTTGGAATGTGGGTTTCTGTGTTATAACATCACAAATGTCAAAGTTGATATGAATTGTGTCCTCTCCAAATCTCCTTGATTTTTTTTAAATAAAATAATCCTTGAACTGAAACTTGAGTAGAAGGTAAAACAAAATATAGAAAAACTTAAAACTCAGTCAGTTTACACCCCCTTGCAAAAAGACACCATTTAGTTGGAGCCATGGTAGCCTAGTTGATATATCGCCATTTGGTTCGAATCCTGGTTTGACCAATCAGATTTATCGAGGAGGCCTAGATGGTTTGCTACATGTCCTACCCGGATGTCCCTATGTAGCTGTATGTCACTAAATGTTTGAAATACTGACGGAATTACTTAACATTGATTACACTTAAAACAACAAAACAACCACTTCAGCTGTACATTTATGGGAGATAATCGCTGCAAAGTAGTTTGTATATCTTCCTTGACAATGTAGTATTTATAACCTAACGCTACTCTCCAAACATCACCCATTATTATTTTTTGTTGTTACTACTTCGACGCTTAAATCAACAGGAATCCGAGCGTATGCAGGATAACCTTGTCCTACCTGGCATTAACCAATCCGAAAACTCGTATCGAAATAACCCATATACCCGATATTCGATACATGTATATCCCCCACCACTGATGCTCTCAACGTCAAATGGAAAGGATCCAAAATGTAAACGTCGTATTAACAGGCTTTTATTTATACATGCTAACGCGTAAAAACGTCGACTTGCTAGTTGAAAATCCCACGGTTGATGAATGGAGAGAACGGGTGTGTGTCCGACAATGGATATACCTGTAATTGTTTTCATGTTACTGAGACCCTCCATAAGATCGCTTGTGTACACTCGCTTGATATCATCGGTGGTAAAGCTGACAAGGAAAGGAAGTTTATACCTGCAACAAATAGTAGTAACACTATATCTTCAAAACACATCTCCCGATTATTTATTTTAGTAAAACTGCCAATGTGCGTATGTGTGTGTTGTTGTTGTTGTGTGCTTTGGTATGCCTGACCTTGTAAGGTAGAAATCTCGTACCTCGGTTTGTATATTTCGGTGATTGGGTAAAGGTTTGGGTAAGGGTAAGGACTAATGTTTGTGGGTAGTGTTAGAGTTTGGGGTCTGGGCTGAAATAATGGTTAGTTTCAAAGTTGAATTAAACACCGAGATAAACCTTGGAAAAATATACCTTGCTATGACAACTTTCTACATACAGATCGAGGTACAAATCGAAATAATGAGGTACGAGTCGCACAGGTAATATCTCGCTAAAATAGCAATACAAGACTCTCTCCCCCCCTCCTCTCTCTCTCTCTCTCTCTCTCTCTCTCTCTGCTGAAATCGTTATTTATATGATATTATGACCAAGGAAATGTCATTTTTACCTGTCCAGAGCCTCCTCCAAAGTGTACTCGTTTTCATCGGGATGGGACAGGAAATGTCCATTTGTTTGCAGGGGGACAGATATGTTCTTCCTTCGCCCACTGCGATCATACCCAAAGCACAGCATCCCATTTTCCTCACGCACAAGTTCTATTATGGTTCCGGCCGAAACTTTCAACGTTCCACCATCATTTTTACGGTACCGGAAAGTTTCCGTAAGTTTCGCATATCTTGGCCAGGCTTCGCACAAATCCTTGACGGAAGTGTATTCCTGCACATCTTGCAACACATTAAGTTTGCCTTGATAGCTCAGTGGAACAAGAATCTCCTCTCTCGTGAGATACACGTAGTCATTGTGCAAGGAATCCGCAGAACTTGGTTTGCTACTTGCAAAGTTTGCTGCGACCTTATGCAATGTCTTCTCGCTGTCAATTTTAATGATGTCGCCGGCCGAGACGCTTTCGGCTTCGGTTTCGGACAGAAACCCTTCCATTACCTGAACAACGCATGGAAGCGGAAATCTGCTCGTGATTTCGTCCAGTCGATATGTTGCTGACGACCAGTTCCATCTTTCCATTGCACAAATTCTCAAGCTTCAGTGTAATTTCAGACGATTTCTTGATTCGACCTTATCTGAAATAAAACATCATCATCATTAAATCATTTGTCTTCTCATTACCACCATCATCATCAACTTCTTTTGTGCCTCTAGCGATTTTTCTCCACCACCTCCTTATCATCATCATCACCATCATCATCATCATCATACGAGGGATGTTAATTGAAATGCAACTCGGTTATATTATGTAACTACGCACGCTTTTCACAAAAAACCTACTTGGATCGCCTAGGGGCATCAATTATCTCTCGGTCGATACCAGTTTTGTGTAAATCTGTCCTCTCTAGCCTCGGCTACACAACGAGAAACATTGCATACTCGTACATACTAATGATAAAATGGTTGGTAAAAAATCTGCGTTCGCCGCCCAAATACGGGCCTACATAAAAAACCGCTGTTTTCTTGTTATAGGTCCAAAAGAGATATTTCATGAAATATGCTCAATTTATGGACCTGGTGAGCTGTCCTATGCATCGATTACTAGGTGGTGCAAGAAATTTGCAAGTGGAATAACGTGCTTGCAAGATGCACCATGTGGCCATCGCAGAAAGACAGCAACCAGTCCCAAAATGGTAGAAAAAGTCAGAGAAATTGTATCGACAGATGCAAGATTCACTGTTAGGGAAATAGCCCGAAAGGTAGGCATCTCAATAGGGGCAGTTCATTCAATTCTAAGGAAGAACCTTAAAATGAATAAGATAACTGCGTGATGGATATCCCATTTGCTCACAGAGGAGCAGAAGCGCCTCCGCGTGAAAATGGCAAAATATTTGCTGAAAATGTACCCAAAATACAATAATCGCTCGTTTGCCAATATCGTCACAGGCGACGAGACATGGGTGCATTTCTATGGGCCCAAACGAAAACATGAAAACAAGATATGGGCTACAAAAGCACAATGAGCGTCAGAAAGGTGCAGTTTTCTTCACAAATAAAGGGCCTGCTATACAAATTGCTGTTCCGTAAGGTAAATCGGTCAACAGCAAGTTCTACAGAAGGGCTGTTCTAAAAAAGTTGAAGAAATATTTCAATAGACGCAGGCCAGCGACAGGTTTGTTGGGGGTCAGGTTGTTGCATGACAACGCGTCTAGCCACAAAGCGCCTATTGTACGCGATTTTTTAAGGCAGGAAAGGGTTGTAGAGCTTCCTTACCCGCCGTATTCCCCAGACCTTGCCCCCTGTGACTACTTCCTGTTCCCGAGGCTCAAAAAGTACCTCACTGGACGAAAATACAAAACACGAAAAGATCTTGGTTCAGCTATCTTCCAGTGTCTCAAGGGTATACCCAGAAACGACTTTGAAACTGCCTTTAAAAATTGGATCAAAAGGTTGATAGTTGCATAGCTCACGGAGGTGAATACTTTGAAGGAATCCGATAGTTGGTTTGTGAAAATAATCAAATCCTTTCTAGATATGCTAGAAATTGCATTTCAATTTGAACATCCCTCGTATGCCTCTGATTCTCTTGATTATGACGTAAGAGCGAATGTTCAGCATAAATGGAATATGTTAATAAAATATAACAGACAGACAATAATAAAAGGAGAAAATATACATCAACTTTTATTTCGTTGATATGTGTAATACTTACTATTGTCTGACATATGAAGTAACTAGGTCTTTATGACAAATATAAACGTACATGCGAGTGTGATTATTTCTCTCCTCCTCCCCCCCCCCTTCTCTCTCTCTCTCTCTCTCTCTCTTTGTATGTTTATAGAGAGAGAGAGAGTGAGAGATTATATGTATTGAATATAATATAATCGTAACTAGATAAATATTAAAAAATAATATTGCAAAATATTGCAAAATCTTTAATCTTGATTATTAGATACATATTTTATATTAATATTTATAAGAATGCACAATGTATGTAATTCAAATGCATATACCAAACATCTTAATCTTGAACATTCTATTAAATTTGTTATTGTTTTTATTTTATTGTTTTATAAATCATATATGTATTTAGAACGAGTCAACACTTCAAGGCCAAAACATCTGACATAAAAACTTTGCTATTTTGTATGCCTGTAAATTATGACGTTCGTGCACAACTATTTTGCCTTAATTTTGTCTTTATGTAGTAACTATCAATTCTTAGTTTTTAATAATGAAACAAAATTCGTTTGAGAACAGTTTATTTAATGTTCAGCAAAGATTAGTAAATGCTTTCACAGGTATCCGAGAATACCCTCCAATGTCCGAAAATACCGGACATTACTTCAGATACTAGTTCCTGGCCTTTAACAAAATATGAAAACCAGCACTTACAATCAAAACACAAACCAACTTAAAAAGGATACAAGCATATAATTTAAATAAAAACAATCCCATTTTCTCAAAACTCATGAACTGTTACCTTCACCAAGCTGTAGGTATCCGGGAATACCCAAAACCGCGCTAGAGACTTAATTGAATATACAGTTCGATTTGGGCATGGGCTGCCGCTTAATTTTAATGAAATATTGTTCAATTCATATATTTCTATGAAGACCATTGTATATATTTGAACGGTATTTTACAACTTGGTTTCTAGTATAATGTTATTTTATCGACTGGTCGCCCTCGAACGATATTTGGTCAGTTCCCGAACATCTTGGGTCCATTTTTGGTACGTTTTTATGAGACGGGATATTCGCCAGTTCATTTCTTTCTCTAATATAGGTTTTCATAATACATTATTGCATTTTCAAAACTCTTAAAACAATTGAAAAGGCTGATTACATTTTCAAAATTGAAATTGTTACTTAAAAAGACGCTTTTTGCGATAGAGTGTCCTACCGAGGAATCTACATGTTACTCCGGGTGAATTTGAAAACGTTAACTAATCAATACATCAATGTGCTAACGACACATTTAAGTATAAGTTATAAAATAAGATACTGTATAAACTTCCCAGTTGGGGAGGGGGGGTCATTTGAAAACGTTTTCAAGTTCCTGGGTTGGGGGAGCTTCATAAGCCATATCTTATTTTGGAAAATTGAATGTCAATAGAAATATCAGTATTAAAAATTATTTTTGTTTATATAATTATAAATTTATTTTTTACGTTTTCCCGACGTAAAGGGAGGGGTCAATTGAAAATTCTTTTTAACAAATGATTTTTGTTGTTTTTTTCCGGGGGAGGAAAGCTGAATTGTTGGAGGGCATTTGAAAATTTGTTTTTATGTTACTGGGGATGGGAAATGTGTGTGGGGGGACTTGAAAACGTTACACCGGCTCGGTTAAGGCCTTGTTAGTCAGTCAGATTATATAATTGCTCAAGGTTCATCCCGACGTAGCTGGTCGGAATAGTGTAGCCTTATGGGGATTAACGTAGTTGGTGCTCATTATAATAAAGGAAGTGGTTGCCAATTTGTTAACCGTCTGAAACATTGTATTTAAGTAAATTACGTATTGGGACTTTAAGTATTGCACTTAGCAAACAGCCTTTTTTCACATCAAGTTCATGCGCGGCTCCCCATCCCCCTTGAGATTCGGCTTTTATGCCTGAAACATGCATAAAAGAGGGGGGCGGGTATGACCTTCCCCTGGGGTAAAAAACATGACCCCCCCCCCCCCCACCCCGGGTGTTGATAATATAGTTTTTTGACATCAAATATCACGGCCTGACCCTCCTTCACGTACAAATTGCCGGATCCTCGCAAGAAGTTATACAAGACTCCTAATTTATTCAGTTTATTTGTCATTCAAAGAATTGGACAGGCCTCGTGTACACATAAATATACTTTTATATTTTAAAAGTAGTTTGACGTGCATGCGACAGCAGGCAGTTATCAATGTGTGACTATTTCGTGGTTATACATTTGACGTTTTCGAAGGAGTATGATTTATTTATCTCATACCTGTAATATATGTGAGAATGTGAGAGCATTGTATATATACATATAAATATTTAAAATTTGTGCAGCACTCTGTAAATAATTTATATCAATTATTGCACACCTTGTATGCGTGTTTTATTTACAACTTCCCTCTTCCGACACCCAGAGAGAGAGAGAGAGAGAGAGAGAGACAGACAGAGAAAAACCATCGAACGGACGGATGGTAGAATGGACAGGCAGACAGACAAACAGCTTTGCAGCATTTTACATGGTAAACAAGTATTTAAAGTAAGTTTATTTTTAAAGGTGGCGATATATTTGGTCAATTGGACAAAAAAAAGAAAAGAGTTTTGGCCCTTGATGGAAATATAGCCCTTATAATAGCGAACAAGTATGTGAAGTTTGATGACAGGTTTATTAATTAAAATCACGACGACAGCGCCAACATGGACGACACCAGAGTGATTAAAATACCTAGATTTTTTTCTTTTTTCTATGAAAAAAGAAAGTCCAAACTATTTTTCAAATTTTTACAGATTTCATTATTTGTCGGTCAGAAGTTCGGCTCCCAAATATAATTAGTCATAACTGTCTCATTCCCTTGAGTAGCCAATATTAGGTGCATCAGTATGAGTGAGTAACTTAAGAATTTTGATATTACCACTCAATCCCGATTTAAATGGCAAGAAAATTTATTACAATAGAATATATCAAGCGACGATCTATCGAATGAGTATAAATAACATCTAAAGTCACTTAGCTATGTCCCTGCTGGTAAAATCCAAATATTTCACATCGAACATAAATTTTGTGTTTTCCAATCAACTTGCCTGCGGAAGATTTATAGCGACTAGCTCAGAATTCGTCAGTCATATAAGATGCGGTAGTTGGTATGCAATCCTGTGTCAATATTATCCTGAATTACATTTGAGAGGCATGTATCATTGCATCTGTTCAGAAGAAGAATAAAAAGAGTAGTTGGTGACTTCCTGGTCCAGTGTATTGTTTTTATCCAACGGAAGTTTATGCTAATGGCTTACAATACCTCCAGAGCACCTTTAGACCATGCATCTTCATCCCGCTTTTTGATTAAATTTATCGGGAATTTTCCGATAAGGTTTCGGTGATACCTGATCTATTTTTCATGTAAGCCGATTTCATTGCTGGCGTTTGCGTTAATAGCGTTTTCCCGTGCAATGCCGAGTTTATTTGTCAGGAAAAAAAGATTTCAACAATATTAGCAAGGGAGAGTAGATGAAACTCTTTTCTTTTCTTTCTACCTTGAATGAGCTGCTTTGAAGGCGTATGTGACAGTTTGCTACATTTTCTATATAGACAAAAAAAGGAAAATTTTAACTGTTCAATATAATTTTTTAAACTTTGCATGATGATAGAGAATCATAAAAGAAACATTTTTATGAAAAAATTGGGGGTCACCGGTCTACTATTTGAGTTATCTGCCCCTGAATGTGATATTTTAGCACTTTTAGGCCATATTCAGGGGCAGATAACTCAAATAATTGCAAACAGCACCTCATAAGTTTTCAAAATCAATGTTCAGTTCTTTATTCCCTGTCTCTGTACAAAATTTGTAGAAATTCTAAGCGACAGATTTTATACTATGATCACTCATGCAAATATATATCAATTTCCCTCAAACTATTTCCTCTTTAAAGAAAATGCAATATTTCTTCATTTTAGACATAACAGAACTTCTGTAAGATCAATTGGTTTCAAATTTTGCATTATGACTTAAAATGAAATCACAAACATTAATAAGAAATAATATAAGGTATCAGTAAAATTTATTTTGAGTTATCTGCCCTTGAAAAAGACCTAAAAGTGCTAAAATATCACAATCAGGGGCAGATAACTAAAAAAGTAGGACAGTGACCCCCATTTTTTTTTAAATAAAAATGCTTCTTTTATGATTCTCTATAATCATGCAAAGTTTAAAAAAAATTATATTGAACATTTAAATTTTCCTTCTTGGTCTATATAGAAAATGTAGCAAACTGTTACATTCGCCCTTACGAATATTTGAATATTGAAATATGTAGAATTAAAAGAGATACACATTGAACAGATAACGTACTTGATCAACATATGCTGTTTACTTCCTTAATCACGAATTTTAAATCATTTGCTTTTCTGTACCCGGAACAATAATTGTTTTGTTTACAGGCTTAACTATTTATACTTGACACCTTTGCTGAGTGATATACCGCTTTACCTAGGAAGTTAAAACCAAATATATTTTTATCATTCTCATTATCACCAAAATGTCTCAAACAGTTTTGATATTAGTCCTTCGCAAAGCGTTAACATTTTTTTAAAGAACTTAATGACTTATCGATCTATGCTGTAGTGTTGGTCTATTCAAAACAAATCGCCAATTATCATTAAACAAAACAAAAAAAAACAACAACAAAAAATACACACACACACACTCAAAAGTCAAGAGGTCCTTAGAGGCCCTGATATCGCTCATCTCAGAATTAGGAAATGAAACACCAAATATAGAAAATGGGCTCCGCCCCGTGGGGACCATTTTTTATTGTATCAAAATAATTCTTTGAAGAGAGTGAGCCAAGCAACATCTATTCTAAAACATAGCACTTCTGAACAAGAAGATATCTATAATGTAAACTGTAAGAAAAACGGGCCCCGTCCCCTTGTGGCCAAGTTTTTCAATGGATCTTTATGATTTTAACATTTCAATAACCTTGGTAGAGAGTGTTCCAATTAATATATGTGCAAAAAAATTTAAAAAAATCCAGCCAGTACTAAGAGGATTTTTCAATTCACATACCATGATACAAGATAAACAATGGATTTACATATTTTTAATAATCTTGGTAGAAAGTGAGCCTAAAAGATTGGGGAAAAAGTTCTTACAATTTATACTAATACTATTGTCGATTCCTGAGTTGTACCAGTACTTTGCGCCTAGGGAGGTCTTGAATAAATCCTTGCCCCAACGGGGTTCGAACCCACACAATTGGGATCAGCAGCCGGATACGTTACCATTGGACCATTTCGTATTTTATATTTGACTTCCAGCCAGTACCTTATGACAAGCAGATTTTTTTAGTTTTCCCATTTTTTCCCATTCGATTATAATGGCAAGCAGATTTTTGCAAGGAATTTTATTTTTAAACAACTTTAAAAGGGACCATCCAAGGAACAATCCTTTATAGTTTTATGAAAACTGACAAAGTCGTTAAAAAATTTTCGTTTTAAATTGAAATGTTGACGGATGTCTGATATTCATCGGTAACCAATACCCACCTTTGAAGTATGTGTTTTCAGGTGAGCTAAAAAAACAATTAAATACTGTTCCTTGGCCAACGATATTTATAGCTGAGGACGATAAACTGCCTTCACCCGTTCAATGCTACGACAAGGAAATATTTCGTTCACAAACACTACACGACATATATTCCGTCGCTACATTTTTGAAATGAATTCCATAAGGTTCCCTTATCCTTTCCTCCTCTGTATCAATCCCTGATACTGAGCCACTAAACTTTTTTCGTGGACTAACTGTCCTTTACGGGGTATTTTGCTTTAATCTTTACCACAGCATAACGACGATAGACAATCGTTCATCAGGCTCAGTTATTCTACCACATTGATTTGACATCATTGGCACAAATGGTCTAGATACCATAAATGCTAAAATGAAGTGTATCCCTTGATAAAAAGTGCTTCAAACACGTGTCTCTTGCTGAAAGAAGCGTGATTGAAAAAGTGACAGACAGGCACACGGTCAGACAGACAAACATACGATGAGGAAGTGATCCCTGTATCTGAAGTCAAGTGAGGCAACTGTACTTTGGTGAGTGCTCTAGGGTCACCATGGCTCTCCTCCTGTTTGAGTCTTATTTTTTTTTTTTAAATAATTCAGTCATATGAGGACT
This sequence comes from Solen grandis, assembly GCA_021229015.1. Classification (NCBI taxonomy): domain Eukaryota; kingdom Metazoa; phylum Mollusca; class Bivalvia; order Adapedonta; family Solenidae; genus Solen; species Solen grandis. The sequence continues at coordinate 3,789 of JAIFHC010000155.1, read as the reverse complement.
TGCTTTGTTTTGCTCTCTCTCTCTCAGTTTTTGCTCTCTTTCGCTATCTCCTTACATACTCTAATACGCTCAAAATGAAAATAAACAACTATTTCAAAGACTTGTATTTAATGAATTTATTAGTCATATTTTATTTTCAAACATACAACGCGCCATAAGTGCAGTTTTAATTCAGCCAGTCACTTTTGAAATAAATCAGCCAGTTAAAAAGACTAAAATTATCTAATAGCAGGTATTTTTCATTGAAATACAATTGTGATTCCCTGTGCATGGCCTTTTATCCAAAGGTTCTGTGTAAGCTTAAATATGTGTTAGTGACCACCTGTATTAAGCGGTCAACCTGTACTTAGTAGCCAACCTCTACTAGGCTGTCAGTCTGTATTAGGCAGCCAACCTGTACTAATCAGTGAACCTGTACTAATAGGCAATCTGTAGCATTCAGTCTGTACTAAGCAGCCAACCTGTACTAATCAGTGAACCTGTACTAATAGGCAATCTGTAGCAGTCAGTCTGTACTAAGCAGTCAACCTGTACTAAGCAGCTAATCTGTACCAGCAGCCAATGTGTAATAATATGCCACCTGTTCTTAGCAGTCAGTCTGTACTAGGAAGCCACCTTTAAAAAAAAACCCCTGACTAGGAAGCCACCTGTGCTTAGCAGTCTGTCTGTACTAAGAAGCCACATGTACTAGGAAGCCACCTGTGCTTAGCAGTCAGTCTGCACTAAGCAGTCACCTGTACTAAGAAGCCACATGTACTAGGAAGCCACCTGTGCTTAGAAGTCAGTCTGTACTAAGAAGACACCTGTGCTTAGCAGTCAGTCTGTACTAAGAAGCCACCTGTACTTAGCAGTCTGATTTAAGCAGATTACCTGTACTAAGCAGCCAGCTTTCAAGTTTCCAAAGTGGCAAAATGTTTTTCATCTAGTTAACTAAAATATTACTGAAGGAATTGTAATACAGGGTGTTTAAATGGAATGTTTTCCAATTCTTAACATAGATATGTGCTATAAAGGTAAATAAATATACATTGAATGCTATGCATGGAACACAACTGCCATGATATGGTTTTTATAAACAAAGCATCAAAGAACAATAAACAGGCACAGTGCTTCAAAAGCATTGTAAAATAAAACATGTCAAAAATTGCATTACTAAATGTGAACTAGATATACATATGACTGATGTCTAATGCTGTGTGTCCAGAGTGGCAATGCCAAAAGCTACAATATCAAAAATAACTGAAACTATAAAACTTACATTAACAAAATGTATCTCTACCAAAAATCAAACTCAACCATAACAAGTAACTGGTGTTGCACGCAACACATGAGTCCCCTACCAGTGAGATGCATAATTTTTCCTATACCATAGCAACCAGAATTTTGGTCCAAGAAAAAAAAAGGTGACGTGCAGAATCTCCATACTGCCATCTATTCATATACCATGTTTAATAACATTTCCAGATTTAACATTTAAAGATTTCCAGACATCCGGACAAACAGACAGAGGGCAAACCTATAGTCCCCTCCGGTGTTTACACCGATAGGGGACTAACAAGGAAAACATGGCAAGCACTAAAATTTGCTATGATAATTATAAATATCAGATATATAGGATCATTGTAATTAAAACTAGAACTATCACAGCATGTGATTAATACCCTTAATGCTTTGAAACAGAAAATGGGCAATTATAAGGGGTAAGTGCAAAACTATGCTAAGTGCTTATATATGTATATGCACTTAGCCTAGTTTCGCTCTCACCCCTTGAAATTTAATTTAATTTATTATTATTTTAATTTTATTTTATTTATTAGATTTTATTTTATTAATTCTTGTAAATTCCTTAATTATCTGCACATGCCTGTTGTCTGGTCTTATCATGATAAATTATTACCCAGTATTCCAAGTGTGAAGACATCATCAACAAAAGTAACTAAATTTCATCAAGTGTAAATGTCAGACGGGACAGGATATGACAGAATGTAATGGAAAGTGATGAGCATGAATCCTATACAGCTCCCGTCTCATGTAGAACGGGGTTATAAAAACATCTGAAATCCAAAAACGTCACACATATTATATTGGCATTTTATCGAAAGAAAATTAAATGCATTTTTATTCATGTAAAATAAAACTTATAAATGTTTTCATTACTTGAAGGTTTCCAGTCAGATTTTAAAACACAGGATTGTGAACTGCTATTGGATTTCAATGATCATCAACCCAATTAAATTTTGATTCAATTTGAATAAGCGGGCAATGAAGGCCCTGGTTAACTCTCCTGAGAACTTTGTACTTAAAGTGAATATGGTTATATGACCTGTTATATACATCATAAAAGTCTTTGGTCAAGAATTTTTTTATATTTTTTCATTTTTTCTTCTTTTGCAATGCAACATATTTCTACTCCAGTCTCCAATCCTTTGAATTGAAAAGAGGCAACCAAAGGAACATCCCTGTAAAGTTTTATTGAAACTGGCAAAAAGTGATTTAGGTGGAGATTAAAAAATGTTGAGGAAGAATGACGGATATCAACCCATAATAATAACTCTATATGAGCACTAGTTATTGGGTGAGCTAAAAAAAGATTATCTGGTGTCATAAACTGACCCCCTTAAGCGTTTACTTTATGGATGTTCATATGAAAATTTACAACTTGATGTTAATTTACTGAACTTTAAATTATAAATGAAACAATGGACTGTATGGAATGTGAGCTACAGCATTGTATGAGCAGAGGAGACCCTGATCAGACTGCTTCTTCCAGGAAAAGTCCGATCAGGGTCTGCTGATTGCCAATGCATCAAGTCTATATGAGGTAATTGGTTTAACTTTTATAGCATCATAAATGTATTGTTCTAATTCTAAAACACTGTTCATGAAGCTTGAATAATCTTGTAGGTTCTTGTAAAAGAAAATTTACATAGTGTCTGCCATCTAAATATCGCAGGAAAAAGAATACCAATACAAAAACAAGTTTGTTCCTTGGAACACATGTGTCACCTGCGGAAGCATGATGGAAAAGTGACAGAACTAGAAACGTGTCCTCTACCCATTGCATTTTCCAAAACAAAGGCCAACATCCAGGTGCACAAGTCATGTCCTGAATAATATATATACATGAAGTTTCAAGTCTGTAGTACAAATACGATCAGAGTTATGTATGTCACAAGCATATAATTCCATATTTTTCAAAAACAAAGGCCCATAACTCTGTCAACTTCAACTAAAGTTCTATAAAAAAAATACCCAAGTGCACAAGTTCATGTCCTGAATAATATATCAATGAAGTTTCAAGTCTGTACAAATACTTCCAGAATTACGTGCATCACAAGCATAAAATTCCATATTTAAAAAAAAAGAAGAAAAAAAAAGGCCCATAACTCTGTCAACTTCAACTGAGGTTCTATAAAAAAATACCCAAGTGCACAAGTTCATGTCCTGAATAATATATCACTAAAGTTTCAAGTCTGTACAAATACTTTCAGAGTTACGTGCATCACAAGCATAAAATTCCATATTTTTCAAAAACAAAGGCCCCTAACTCTGTCAACTTCAACTAAGGTTCTATAAAAATACCCAAGTGCACAAGTTCATGTCCTTAATAATATATCCATGAAGTTTCAAGTCTGTAGTACAAATACTATCAGAGTTACATGCGTCACAAGCATATCATTTCATATTTTTCAAAAACAAAGGCCCTTAAACTGTTAACTTCAACTAAGGTTCTATAAAAAATACCTAAGTGCACAAGTTCATGTCATGAATAATATATCGATGACGTTT
>JAIFHC010000154.1:0-50000 GCA_021229015.1 Solen grandis | reverse complement strand
TTTACATAATTTAATAACACCTTGCTTAATCACCCGTGGAGAAGAAATATTTTCAACAATTAATTTGTAAAGAAAATAAAAAAATAAAAATATACATAAATCTTCACCAACTCTTATGAATCTAAACATCAAAATCATGATGCGTATACACAAATAAACAATATGGCAAAGGTAGCATCAGCTTTTTTTTTTTCAAACATTGTTTAATGCAACAAGATAATTCATTTTGCTTTATTTTCAGTCTATAAACAATATACTAATATGAATTTCGTAATAAGTACCAGCACTGTCAACAAAATAAAACACGTTATTAGCACACTGTATTAAAAATGTAGCATGACGCCATAAGCGCCAGCAGTGTTCATAATCATTGACGTACTTTAAGCAATGGAATACAGTGAATAATTCAGATCTTTAAAAGTGAAAACTTTTTTGTGTGACGCAATCCTCTGTTATATCACTAATTTATATGGAAAAGTGTAGACTATCAATATATTACAATTAGTGCATCGTTTCGCAGTGGTAACTTACCCGATTGCGTATCCGAAGGTTACTGGTACGAACCCCGCTTGGGGCAAGGATTTTACATGAGACCATAACAAAAAATATAGTTCCGTCTCTGGTCTTCAGCAATTAAAAAAGATGCTCGGTAGGTCGGGATTTTATTCTTTTATACATATATTTTTTTACATGAAACGAAAGGTAAAAAGGGGGAAATTTTTCAGAGGCGGAAAAGTCGGTCGTTAAAAAAAGAGGGTCGGTCGGGAGACCAGAAACAGAACTTTTTTTTTTCCTGACCTTCCCAAGCCCCAATTAATTATCCGACCCACGGACCGTCGAGAGAAATTAATGTAAGAACTTGTATAAAATATAAATAGGTTCAAACCTTTTAGCCAGTCGATTCATGTTTTTTCTTCTTACCGCTCTCTCTCTCTCTCTCTCTTTCATGCATTTTTATGTCACCGGTTTGAGCGTTTTCCCCGATAATATTCCTGTCATATATTTATAATACGTAGCGTTTTAACTGTTTTATTGTTTACTCTATGTTTTAATGACGATTAAGAAACAATCATCGTTTTTGTTACCATTTTTTCTTCCACTCTCATGCCTTCTCAAATTAAGTCTTAAAGAATTGTTTATTTAACTAAAATAAATATTTTACGTTAGGTGTGAGTCTGTGTGAGGGTTTGTGTCTAGAAAGTTTCCAGTTTGACAACAGTAACTAAACAAGAATGTATACATTCGCACTCCTTTACTTTACGTTCATAGATTGTAACATGTAACCCCCAATTTCCTTACAAGGCCAACTCAAAATGTGTGTGTGTGTGTGTGTGTGTGTGTGTGTGTGTTTAACTTCAGAAGATTTATATGACTGATGTATAGACATTTCTCATGGCGCAAGTAAAGGATTACTCAAGAAAAAGGAAAGGTCGTTATAAGGTATGGAATACATTTGAAAATATCTAAAAATTAATGGTAGGTAAAACCCGCCAGTTGCACTCCATTACAGTTACTACTTGCGAGTACTGAAAAGAAAAATACATAGGGAATATTATGTTGCAGTAGCTTTCCGTGGCTACTGCAACATAATTTTCCTTTAATTATATACCTTTACATTTTCAAAACAGAAGAAGTCAGTTTTTAGGGTTTTGATGGCTTTATTACTTTTTTCTTCAAAACCAAAAAAGAAAAAAGAAAAAAAAAATCATCAATGGTGGATGTATTTTACTATGGAATTTAAGCCACGCCCCCACCTCTTCTCATGTATTTAAGAAAAATGGCGGCCAACACGCTAACTGTAATGCTAAGTGGATTTTAACAAAATGAAAAACACTAACATGTGAACACTGAATTTGGAATAAAACATGTCTGCTGGAAAACCTTTCGTTTTTCAATCACTGTCAGTGTCAGACGTGATAACTGGACAGATTCTTTTCCGGCGTTTGGGCAAGGTAGGAGAAGTGTCGTCAGTTTTCGAGGTGTTGTTTATGATTGTGATAGGACAGTTCATCAGCGTTGCATTTTGAATTCTATTTCTGACATGCTGTGGATATTTGATGACACCACAGACTTAGATGTTGAAGGAACGGGTTCAAGGGCTGGACAGGGATGACAGGAAGTGGAACTGGAAGTATGTTGATATTTGCTCATAGGCTGATTAAATTTTGTAAGAGCTTTAGCCACATGAGAAGGATTTGGGTTTAGAGACAGTATGTCTGACATTTGTTCTTGCATTTCTAGAGATGCATTGGCATAATTATTGATGCTTGGACATTTCTGTGAGCACTTAATTGAAGAAAGAGATAGTCAGCGTTTTAGACCTATCCTGATATGTAAACAATTGCTGCAGCCGACAACAATGAAATAACGGTGAATCTCGAAAACGTGTCTGTTATTTGTGATAAGTTTGTAAAGAAATTTAAAGAAAAAAATAAAAACAATGTTTCTTTGATAATAATTTAAAAAAACCCCACAAGAACATCCTTTTTTATCGTTTATTAAATAAATTTGACGAGAGGATTTCTTTGATAAAATAGAAGCTGGTTCTCCCAGTAGTATTGGTTCTCGTTTCTATTTACTACGTAGCGCCCACTTACAGCGGGAACCATGCCGAAAGTAGTCCGCACAGTGCGACGTCATACTATGTATTAGACGCTGATATAATACAAATTTTTAATCTGTTGAGTTGTATTTGCGTCTCGTATTTTGCGTGTTTTAGGGCCAGAAAATGTATAGGTATATAATAAAGACATTTATTTTCCGTTTTCTCTGATTTATCAAAGAAATAAAGTGCGTTCCTATACGCGTAGACAAATGGTCCTGATGCAGGTACGGAGCTTTGTATCGTGTCATTGGAATGTTATCAGACGACACATCACAGATTGAATTGAAAATGTTTCCTTTTTACGGTAGTATTCTCTAGAGAAATCATAGTCTAAAAAGAAAGCAAAAAAGATTTTCATTTGCAAAGGATCGATCCGTGTTTGCTCAATTTTACATTTTAGCCTAATTTCTGGATGTTTTATCATTCATAATGTGCTTAAACTTACGTTCATTGAAAATATCACATTGCATTTTTCTACAACGTTCCATATAATAATTAATGAAAATATGGGGAAAAACTTAACATCATGGCTAAGGATGGCTTTTGTCTCCATCCTGCAGCTATATACACATTTAACTGTAGAACTCCTTTTCCGGTTAAGACACGAAAACTAAAAACGCCTTGAAAAGATTTCTGTGCAGTAAGCGGCTAAAAGTTCAAAGAAAATACAACCATGGAATCCTGTTCATGTTGGCAATCCCAAAAGACTGAAATACATTAGAGAAAGGCAAGACAAGATTGTAGATATTGAAACTTTACCCATAAATCTGGGAATGGTAAATGTTCTAGAAGTATTATATAATGCTGTTAAATATTTCGGTGTTTTTTTTTCTGATACACCGCGATGTCATGCAACATTTATGCTTTTTAAAAGCAAAATTAAGTTTATTGAGTCGGAAATATAAAACATTCTTTGCCCAGTGTGTCCCATAGGTGACCATGTATGTATTAAATTCTACATAAATAGATATACAATCAAATTTGTTTGTGTGTTCGACGGATTGTGTGCTGGATTTTTATGCCCAGTCATTTTTTTCAGTAACTATTGAATTTGTCTACGATAATGGCTTATTGTGCATCTAAAGGTTGAAATGTTTGCTCATCCGGAGAATACCCAGTCTACGACGGAAGACACTGAATCACATTGCCTTTGATAATTTACCTCTGAATATATCATTCGGACTTAGATATTGAATTGAAATACTTATTATTGATTTGTTTATATACTAGAGGAAGCTTAAAAGCGCTAAAGATTTTTGTGTATCTCGTATCAGAATTAAAATAACTAATTTTCTGTGTTCAATGGCTGTCCATGAAAAATGGTTTCGCATGGTTGATTATGCTTGAAATTCATTTGAACAGACGACAGCTTGCACCAGTTGATACACATTTCCTAAATTAATAGGGAAAATATATTCGAAAATCGGAGTACTTACAAGTGCCGATAAGTGGACTTATATAGTACATACAACAGATAAATATACATATAACATATGAAAAATATAAACAAAATATTACCTATATAGCTTATATGAATATGAAACAATGCATGACGAAAATCCTAAATGACATAGATTAAAATGGAAAAAGCTGTGTGCAGAGAAAAGTTTTATGCAAACGGTCTACAAAAATCCATAGAATGATGAAGGGGGAGCAAAAATCATAAAGGGCAGTAACTCGAGAAAAAAACTGCAATTCAAGGTACTTCACCTTAATTTACGACAATGTATCAATCTCCTATGCAAATATTTAGATATTCCATAGAATGATTAAAAGGGAGTTTTCTGTACAAGCAATTTCTTAGAAAAATACACAAAAGATAATAAATGCAACCCGAGTTATTGCCCTTCATGTACAACTGCTCATCACTATCAATCCTCCATGCATTTATGAAAAAAATCTGTTGAATGATACTGGAGTTATCCGCACAAGTATTTCTCTAGGAAGTTATACAATGGGCAATAACTCGAGAGAGAGAGAGTAATCTCTCCTTGCTGCGTAACTGCACATCAATTTCAAACATTTATTGGTTATGGAGAATGATAATGAAAGAGGTATTCAATTGACCCCCGATGTAGTTGAGGTTTTTAGATGGCGGCATCCCGCGTCTTTAGTAGCTGGAAATCCAAAGCAGGCCTTGCCGACCTTGATGATTTGCATATTTTCCATCACTGATTGAACTGTACTTCTCCGCGAGAATACGAGTGGAATATGTTACATAGGCGTTTTAATCAAAACCGTAACCGCCTTTAATGTGTTATTGTTTGTTTACATGGTTAAATTTCTTTTACCATTATTTTGCACTGGAAATATCATTTTAAACGTTTTAACCATTTCATGACTAGTGACCTATGACTTTTGACTTGTGGCTTTTGAGTTACGACTGGTAACTTCGGTTTAACAATGGGGCGTATTTCTAGCACGTGTATGTTGCATAATTTGGTATGAAACTTGTAGTCAAATAAATTAGCCTCTTTGTTTTAAAAAGATTTATATAGGAAGGCTTTAAAGTCCTATCCTAATCCTAGAGCTTAGATATTTGACGCAGGATCGTCTAGTCGTTCATCAATCATTGTTCAAGTTATATCCTTGAGGTGTTAATCAGTCTTGCCCCTGGGGACACTTATTTTGCACAGAACTATATAAGAAAATGCTGTTAAAATCTTCTTGTCTTTAAATAAAAATTTGAGCTGAGTATTTTGGTATGTATTGTACTTTATCACCTTTAAAATCATAGCAGTTAATAGCAGTTTCTCAGGTGAGCGACTTGGGGACAATGATTGCAAAGAATTGTAATAAAATCATATCCTAATTTGCACTCCTCTACTATTCGCGATTAGGATCTGACAACATCGCATTAGGGGTCTCGTCAGATTGACCTTTTAAGTAATTTATATGCATAAACAAGTGCTCAATTTTAAACCAATTAAATAGCGCGTTTCAAAATGACTTCGGTAAAACATTTGTCACAGGGTGAAAAAATGTGCTGCTTGACCGGTGTAACAGTCAGGTTTTTTCCCAGTCAGTTTTTTCCCCGGGGAAAAAACTAACTAGTCAGGTTTTTCCCCCCCAGTCGCCCCCCCCCCCTATTTTTAAATTTTTAGAGGTGGGGAAATTCTGGACTAGTCAGTTTTTCCCCCCTATCTTATATATTGCATGTGATTGAGGGGAAATTCTGGACCAGTCAGTTTTTCCCCCCTATTTAGTATTTTTACACGAGATGGTGGGGAAATTCTGAACCAGTCAGTTTTTCCCCCCTGTCATTTAGATTGTTCGTGGTGGTGGGGAAATTCTGGACCAGTCAGTTTCTTCCCCCCCTATTTAGTATTTTTACACGAGATGGTGGGGAAATTCTTGACCAATCAGCTTTATCCCCCCTATCTAATATTTTTAATGAGATGGTGGGGAAATTCTGGGCCAGTCAGTTTTTCCCCCCTGTCATTTAGATTGTATTGATGGTGAGGAAATTCTGGACCAGTCAGTTTCTCCCCCCTGTCATTTAATTGTTTTGTGAGATGGTGGGGAAATCTGGACAGTCAGTTTTTTTCCCCCTATCTATAATTTTATGGAGATGTGGGGAAATTCTGGACTAGTCATGTTTCCCCCCCTGTCATTTATATTGTGTAGATGGGGGGAAATTCTGGACTAGTCAGTTATCCCCATCACCCCATATTAATTTGTTATTGGGGGGAAGGATAGAGTTGTTCTTGATTAAGTGGGGGAACAATGATGGTCAGAATTTCCCACCATATCGCACAATCAGATATTGGGGTAGGGGAAATGACTGGCAGAATTCCTCACATTCTAAAATATTAGATAGGGGGGAAAAACTGACTGGTCAAGAAATTCCCCACCATCACGAACAATCTAAATGACAGGGGGAAAAAACTGACCGGTCAAGAATTTCCCCACCATATCATGTAAAAATATTAGATAGGGGGGAAAAACTGACTGGTCCAGAATTTCCCCACCATCTAGTGTAAACAATATTAGATAGGGGGGGGGGGGAACTGACTGGTCAAGAAATTCCCCACCATCACGAACAATCTACATGGGGGGGGGGGGGGAACTTGACTGGTCAAGAATTTCCCCACCATCTCGCACAATATATTGGATAGGGGGGAAAAACTGACTGTCCAGATTTTTCCCCACAATCACACGCAATATATAAGATAGGGGGGGGGGGGGGAAACTGACTAGTCTAGAATTTCCCCACCTCTAAAACCTTAAAAATAGAGGGGGGGAAAACTGACTGGGTGGGGAAAAACCTGACTAGTCAGTTTCTTCCCCGGGGAAAAACTTGACCAGTCAGTTTCTTCCCCGGGGAAAAACTGACTGGGGGGAAAATCTGGGCTGTTACACCGGGACTCGGACCCGGGGCCTTTTGCTTACAGGGCGATTGCTCTACCGAATGAGCCTTCCGAATGAGCTACCGCCCCACCGAATGAGTTACTCGGTCGCTTAGATGTCTGTCTACCCTATTGTGAGATTGATGCAGTCACTTCCCCCTGATATACCGAACGATTCCGTAGCCGCCGATTTGATTGGCTTATACAAAGGTCAATCTGAAACGACCCTCTATATGATGTGGTCAGATCCAGTTAGCAAACTGAATCCGAATTTAATGAGATTGACAATCTGTGTACAAGATTGAAAGATACTTAAGTGTAAAATCCGGTCATGTTACACAGAAAGATTACATTTTTATTTTGTCAATTCTTCGAAAGACAATGTATGTCAAGATAGTTTTATCTCACCAACCTCATATTTATATGGGGGAGACATATTGTTTTGTCAGGGTTGTCTGTCTGTCTGTCTGTCTGTTTGCTGAAACTCCACAGGTAGGTAGATCTCATAAAGAAGAAGTGCCGTGCAGAAGAAGTTACAAGTCGTAACCCAATAGTCATAAGTCTTAAGTCGGGAGTCAAATCTGCCCTCCAGGGCTTCCATAATTTCATGTTAATCCCGCCGCCGTCTCTCAGCGCATCTTTTTTGCAGACGATATTGCGTTTATTTCAGATACAATAATTGCTTTACAGCGCCAGCTGAATTTGCTTTATTCTTTTTGTGAAACCTGGAATTTAAAGTTAAACGTAAATGAGACTAAAAGGTTGTATTTAATCATGGAGGTCGTTTGGGTTACACATAAAAATGGTATTATAATGGGCAGAATTTAGAATGTGTGCAAGAATTTCATTATGTGGTTTAATTCTTTACGTCGACGTTGTCTATGTGTAAAATGGCCGAATGTATGGCGTCAAAAGCTAAAATGGTTCTTGTATCAATCTTACCGACACACTATGATTATATCAATATCAAACTAGTTTTTTTCCCAAATTATTGACACAGAGGTATTACTCATCCTTTTGATATCGTTGATAGAATGTACATGCATTTAAACGTTTCATGACTGCACCTTTATACACTGAAGATACAGAAATATTAGGTGAATGTGAGCGTTATCCTAAGTATATCTTTATATTTTAAATAACTTTCAAATATTGCGTTTGTATATTAAAGATACCAGAGCTCCGTTATGTTAAAAATGTTATGAAATGCTAAGAATATTATGATTCTTTGGGGTATGAAAAGTGGGTTTCAAACGTTAGAATACATTTATTTTCAATAGGTTTGGTTATAAATGGGAAAATCAACATGTTTCAAATTCACTATGTTTTTCAAAGATTATAAACAAAGATTTAAGGGAAAAATTAAGAAAATAAATATTAATCAAAATTTAAAATATAAGAAATGCTTATGTATGTTTTAGAACACATTTACAGATAGAAAGAGGAAGCTAATGGAAAACACAAAGAGAAAATCAATTTTGTCCATTTTGTATGAATATTGTAAAGTCAGAGTTCCTGTTAGTTTATTCTATGTATCAAGATTTAAGACAGAAATATATTACTAGTATATATTTTGAACATTCAGCAGTTAAAAAGTTTGATTGAATTTTATCTAACAATAATGAATTAATGATAATAATTATTGCAATATTTTTATTCATAGTTTTCAGAAATGCAAGAACTCTTGACCTGTTGTTCGATGGTGTATTATATATATATATATATATATATATATATATATATAATATTGGTTAAACTGAATTTGACCTCTGAGTTTTGTTGTTGTTTTTGTTGTTTCTAATGTTTTTTGTTTGTTTTTTTTGTTGTTTTTTTTGGGGTTTTTTTCAAAATCGCCAAAAAGATCTTCAAGACGTATGATTCAAATCAAAAAGAAACATCAGTGCTTTGCAAGTACTTTGTCCCGACAGAACTGGTTCATTTAGGAAAGAAAGATATTGATTAAATAGCCGCAGCCAAATTAACAAATATATTGAAAATTGAATTTAGATGTCTCGTTGTATACACTGGACAATCAATCAATCAATCAATCAATCAATCAATCAATCAATCAATCAATCGGAAGCTGTTTATATATATATATATTAGTGGTACCAAGGCAATTGAAACTCGAATTGGTATATTATGCATATGTATACCTGTCTGCAAATGTAAGTTTAAAGATACACAGAAATTTCAATGAATTTGTTGTTGTCGAAAGTGGGTTATCATGTATCTACATCCGTTAATTACTTAAAAGATCACATTACAACTTGATATTGCATGTATTTTTTGGTAAATACTTCTATTTATCCGCCCCACTTCGCTGCCGGTTTATGCCCAACTGTCCCACTTTTTGATATTTTGTTTCCCAACTGTCCCACTCAAGATTTTTAGCACCTTGCTGGGTGTGTTTTGATAAGGGATTATAATCTATTTCAAACTACAACACATTAAAATGAATTGAAGTTGTATTATCTGATTTTGTTTCTGATTTTTTTTTGATTTTGTATTTTAAGAGGTAAAATTTCATGTTTTAGTTATATTGTATTATTTCTTTCTAAAATGTGTTTATTAAGGTCCATTAATTAGGGTTACTAAATTAATTGTAATTTATAGTGTAAACATGCATTCCTTTGATCTCTGGCTTTAAAGCTTATGTGAATTGATAAAGATAAAAAATAATTTGAACTTATTAAGATAATTATCACCTCTGCTACTTTTTTCTTTAAATTGTGTTAATTGATTGGTCCAACTAAAGTCCATTTATCCTGTATATATTGCTAAGTGATTGGATTAAGAAATACAAACAAGTCCTTTGATCTAGCAGTTTACTACTTAAGGTAAACAATTTGATTTGAAGTAATTAACATTTTTGGTTATCAATTTATTGTGACTTTCAAACTGTGATATCTCATTAATGAACTGAACTGTATCAGATACAATATATTTACATTCTGATGTAAATGTCTTCATTTGATAGTAAAATTTCACTAAGTAACATCGTCTGAAATTATAAGCTAAAATGGCAAATGCACAAGTGAGTGTGCAGTTTGTCAAGAACCAACGTGGTGGTGATAGTCTGGTTTACAATGGATTCAGATACCAGGTCAAAAACCGAAAACCAACAAGGGTGTACTGGGTCTGTCATGTCCGAACCTGTTCTGCTAAAATCACAACAGCTGACAACATTCCAGTTTCTGTGACCAATACCCATAATCATGCAGCCGAACACATGGAACTGAAGCGCCATGAAATAAATCAACTCATGCGAAAGAGGGCACGCGAAGAAACCACGCCGATTCCGTCAATATATGAAGAAGTCATATCCAGTCTGAGAGACAGAGAATGGGACGAAGATGCAGAACAAGTCTGCAAAGGATTACCAACCTTCCCCTCCACCAAGTCATCTCTATACAGGGAAAGAGGTGCATTGAGACCGGGGATACCAAAGTCCAGGAGTGACATAGATTTGGATGGAAAATGGACTGAAACGCACACTGGTGAGCAGTTCCTACTGGTTGATGAGGCAGAGAATGACAACAGGATGCTGATTTTTGCTACAAGAACAAATCTCCAGCATCTGGCACAGAACCCAACCATATATGGAGACGGAACATTTTATGTGTGCCCAGACATATTCAGCCAGGTCTACACACTCCATGGATATATTGATGGACACATGTATCCGTTAGTGTTTGCCCTTCTGCCTGGAAAAAGTGAAAGGATTTACTGCAGACTTTTTCAACATCTTCAACAGAAATGCAGGGAAATAGGAATGGAACTGGGACCAGACACACTCCTGATAGACTTTGAGGCAGCAACCAAGCAGGCAGCTCGCAGAGTGTTTCCAAATGTGAATGTGAAAGGGTGTTTTTTTCATTACACACAGTGTGTTTGGCGGAAGATACAGAAGCTTGGCTTAGTTGGACTGTATTCTGAGAATGAGGACTTTAAGAAACTAGGAAGAAGAGCTGCAGTTCTGCCTCTAGTCCCCATACAACATGTTGAAGATGTGTGGTTTGTCGCACTGACGGATGCTGAAAATGCAGAGATTCCAGTGGATGTTTCAAGGTTCACAGACTATGTCACTGAACATTGGGTTGAGGGAGACAAGGACAACTGGAACCATTTCGAGACAGAAGGACCAAGAACAACAAACAACTTGGAAGGCTGGCACAACAAACTAAAGAAAAGTATGAGACAGTCACATCCGAACATTTACAAGTTCTTGGAAACAATACAAAGGATTGAAGCTGCCAATGCTATCAAAATTCTTCAGCACAGTGCCGGAGGAGTGAGAGAAAAGAAGAGGAGGAAATACCGACAACTTGAACAGAGACTGTCTGCCCTGAAACACAAGTACATGGCTGAAGAAATCACTGTGATGGAGTATGCCGATTGTGCATCGCATTTGATTCGGTTTGACGAGTAACTCTGTATAGAACAGATCAGTAGGGTGGAATGTCACAGTTGTTTAAATGAAATGCTTGTTTTCAAATTAAAACAAAATACAATAAATTGTACCACATCCGAATATAGCCCTGTCTTTATTTGATTTGTTCATGACACATGAAATAAAAATAATAAATATATGAAAACATAAAGAGTTTGTTTTCTTCATTTCAGAGAGAGAGAGAGAGAGAATACTGACAACATCCTAAAACATAATAAGTATTATAAATACTTATTATAAATAATTTTGCTAATAGCACTGAAATATTCCATCCATTTAGGTAAAGACTATAGTCACTCATCCATGACAGTCTATTGTTATCCAATTAAGCATGATTCCCAACTGTCCCACCTTGATTTTTACTGTTTTATATAAAAGTGGGACAGTTGGGAAGACACCTCGCTGCCAAGGGTGCAGATAATGCTACATGTACCTATCATACTGTATAACAATATATATATCACAGTATGATAGAAAGCATAATCGTTTAGACCGTCAGTATATAATATACGACATTATGCAAATATGTTTCGTCATAACATATAGAATAGAAAAGTTAAAAGTATACTTGTTTTATTTAAATTTCATGATTGTGTATATAGCTGCTCCAATAAATTAATTGAAAATAAATTGTAATTAAAATAGGCTGAAAGGAAAGTCAAATAAAGCAGTAAGAGTCATGAAAGGACAAATAAGTGCACTCATTCAGAGTAAATTACGTCGATAATTACCATACTAAGTAGGCTATCGGTGAATCTGTCGAGATCAAAATCCACTAAGCTATGTCTCGCCTAGCATCCGATGAGCTTCTCGAATGAATTCCCTTTTATTCGTGTCTGCTTTTGTTTGTACTGTATAATTTTATTGACTTCACTTCTCTGACCAACAGATATAGGCGTCTAAATTTTAATCAAAATTCATAAAAAATCAATGGTTATTATCATATATGCTAATTTTGTATTTTTCCGTAAATGAATACCTTTGCTTCAATTCGTTTTTTGTTGAAGGTTGGGATAACTCCGTCACTGATATAATTATGCCTAAAATACGACCTCCTTTTTAACTCAAACTTATTTCCTATTCCGCGTTAATTTTCGCACCTCCTTTAAGTTGCGAAATGTTTTGTATATCATTAACCTCTCATTATTATGATACCTTCGGTATGTTTTTTTTTGTGTAAAATAAAATGAAATAAATAAACAAAATACCTATAAATGAAAAATAAACTGACATTTGAAAATGACTTTTGAAGTTTGGTGAGAAAAAACAAGCGGACAGAAAGATATTTAGGCGTTCTTTGTTATGGTTAAAGTGTGTTTTTCATTATATGAAAAATGAAGATATATTTAGTAAATGGACCTAAGAGTTATGGCCCATGATGAGAATGAAGCTCTTGTGATAATGAACAAGTATGTGAAGTTTGGTGACATTAGTGGCTAACGTTATGGCTAAAGTGAAAGATATTCTCTTTAATTCTGTTCATAAAGGTAAATAATGTTGATCCAAATGATTTTAGAGTTATGGCCCTTGACGAGAATGTAGCCATTGTAATAGTGAAAAAGTATGTGCAGAGTTGTGACGGGAAGTTGAATAGTTTAGAGGTTATGACCAAGGCAACAGTTTTTCACCGTACTTTTTTTTCATGCAAAGTGGGGAGTTGAATCTTAAGAGTTTTGGTCCTCGATCGGATTGAAGACCTTGTAATAGGGAAAAAGTATGTGAAGTTGGATGGAAAAAAGGTTTAATAGTTAAGAGGCTATGGACAAGGTTGAAGTGTTTCACTGTACTTTAAAAAATAAAAAGATTAATGGCATTAGTTTTAAGAGTTAGAAAATTGTGGAAAAGGTTAAAGTTTGTCAGAACATGCATGTATATTGAATTTCTATGTTTATGTCAATGAGCTATGTATGCTTGTGACAATCAGTAAACTTCTGTTCTGTTAAAGTTTGTCATAACGGCATCGCCGACGACGACACCAGATTGATGACAAAACATCTTCCTTGATAATGCAAATTTTATGCCTCATATCCTACAAACTTTAGGACTATTGTCTTTGTGTGGAACCATGCCTAATAAAACATTGCGACGGCACTGTCTTTGATTAAAATAAGCGGGTCTACTCATGACTGAAATGCTTTTTGGTTGGACGTAAATACCTACACACAAAGATATAGAGTGTACTTTCGAACAAAGATGGTTCACGCTTGATGGCAACCAACTTTCTCTGATCTGAAAATAATTACATAATTCTAAAACAAATTGTACGTTGTCTTATAATTCCATCCCTAAAGTGCCATGCATGATTCCAATTCTTCATTTCCAGTCAGGCGAAATAATGGTAGCTGTTAAAAAGGGAACTTAACAAAAATATATCCTTAAAAATATTTTAAAATGTCATTTATTCCCCTAATTACTTTTATTTTCATGAGATAGGAATGTTTCAATACTCTTTTTACAGAGAATCAACGTACAAATAGCGAAAGAAGATAATTCATTTAAACTGTAGAACAAATGAGTCCATTAAAATTTGATTTCTACAATTTATCTTTGCATACCCTCTCAAATGGTAATTTTCTATCCTTTAAGCTAATACATTTGACATCACTTCGGCTAAAACTGAAATTTAGAGTTGCATCGATTTCGAAAAGCACGCAATTTCAACTATTGAGTAAATTATTAATTTAAAAAAACCCCAGCAAAAACTGAAAATCATTCACTCCAGCTAAATTTCTTGAGAGTTAAGATAGCTGTCTCAATATGGAAACGACATAATACCTACATATTAATTTTGAGTGAGTATTGTATACGGATTTCGAAATAAATGAATTGGAATGAAGGGTCGTTGGAAAGTTAGACCTTTCTTTCATTTCGATTCGGAAGCCTTATCATTCTTGACGGTTGCTGGCTTGTTCCAGCACATTGTGCCAGGAAAGATCTAGAGCATTCCTCGCCACTGAAAATCTTTGGAATCTATGTCAAGGAACATCGCCATTGGAAAATGACGTCTTTATTTCTGCATTCTATTTCTTTTAATGTATGTAAACCATGTACGTTAAAACTCAACTGGTAATTATATTTTAACTGATATTGTGACCCAATATTTCAAGTTTATTGTCCATTGTAAATATGTAACATGGTAAAACCCATGACCTCAAACACAAATTGAGTTAAAGTGAATAAATGCTATTATAAAAGACACAGTACAACCCATGAACTCTTTACCCTACTGACTGAAAGTGAAAAATATTAATATATATTTATATGTATACAACTTAAAACTGAATGGATAGATAGACTTTTTAATCTTGTTAAAATAGACCTTACGCACAAACATGGCCGTGTGAACTATTGCTATACCCTTAGCTGTTGTGAACGTGTAAAATTCTGTATTATTTTTAATCATGTAAATTTGAAAGGTCGTGGCTTTATTCATGTCTTCTGGTAGGCAAAACAAAACAATATAATACAATAGTATTCTATTATATATCATTTGTCGTTGTTGTTGTTGTTGAAAAAAACAACAACAAAAAACAACAACAAAAAACTTAAAATCTGTTTTGAGCGTTTCAGTGTTAGAGTTTCTGCATGTAAAAACATATAACTGTCCAATGCAGCCACTCCATCATGATCTTAATTTTATCTGCTGACTCAGAAAGTTATCGACAACAAGGTACTCAAAACAGAAGCTAGTTTTATACAATACTTGCTTGTAAAATTAAGGTAAATTCATGTAATGGTTCCGCTACATTTCGGACCTCATGGCCTTTCACCACGGAGATAACCAGGGTTACCTAATGTTTCATTAGGGCACCTTTGTTTTCTTGGTTGAGGTTAAGTGGTGCAAGACGTAACGGAACCATTCCAGGGACTTTAATTGAAAACCTACCTGCTCCAGCCAAACATTCGTTGTTAGAACTTGGTTGACCTCGTCCTAGAAAGAAACATTAAGTAAGTTTTAACTATTTACATGTACATCATCTTTTTAAAGACAGACATTTTAATATCCCAGTTCAAAGGCAGCTGTAGGTGGGGAAAACAATTCCCCTTATAAAAAAGTACGATGAGAACATACATGTTGTATATGCTTTCTACGATTTTTGAGCATTCAATTCAGTTATGATCCTTTATAGTTACATATACAAATAAATGTTCAAAATGCATTGTTAATGACTGTACAATTTATTATATAATCTGTGTTTGACGGAATTCCTGGAAACACAGTCGTGTGTGTGTATTTGTTCACATACCTCACAATAACTTATGCTTAAAAAAGTATTAAGACAATATACGTACAATATTGAGATTTCAGATAAAGGCTGTCTTTTTATGCTTAAGATTTAATAATGTATATATATTCAGTATGCCCATATCTATAAACAAAGTATGCATATGTATTGGGAAAATACAGTTAATTAGTCAATATAATCAAACATATTTCTCCTTTTATCATACTGAGTTATATCTTTTATGAACTATGTATTAACATGAGTGGTAATAATAACAAAAATAATAAATGTGATATCCTACTGTGGAATATTTATTTTTGCATACGATGCCATTTATAAAAAAAAGAAAGAAAAAACAAACGAAGAAGGCGTTTTGACAAAGCATCAATGTTAGAAAATGTTAGAAGTTGTCAAAATTGTTTGTTTTAGCAAAAACCGATATCTTCGATAGGGATTGCAAGCATTATAAGTTTCACCGTACCGATTTTTGTTTGAGTAAAATCCGCACACATTTCATTTCCAGTACATCCAGGAAGCCTATGTATGCCACACCGAGAGCCATAACTTGCCTCATGTCAAAATGTGTTTATCACTAAGCAGTGTATCTCACATGGGATCTTATTACGTTAAAGCAAAAGTAAAATGCTGCTTGCAAAAACCACTTGGAATTTCGCACAAGATAGATCGTTGTAGATGTCACCAGAGAAAAGTTTATTCAATGAGACGAAACTAGGCGTCATCATCATTTCACCAGGCTTTCCCAAAATAAGGAAATAAGCTAGCAATTGAACTATTTTATTTTGCATCATTCGTGATTAAGACTAACTGAAAAAAGTCTTCGAGTAAATAGCTTTGTTTTATGATTTTTGAACGTGTGTTTTATGTAACACTTTTTATTCACCATTTACAACATCTTATTTAGGCCGACAAATTTGACATGGAAAATGAGGCCATAGGGGGTATTTCAAAAGTTTTTGAAAACAAGCAAGCGTATATGGAAAGTAGATTTGAAAAACAAAATAGAAAAAAAATATTCTCACACGAGAGGGGAGAGAGAGATACGTGTATTTGTAATTTTCAAACATTTTGTAATACTTATTTTGAATGTTTACACTAGACTGACACAAAATGTTGCATATATATACTTCTTACACATTAACACTTAAGGTAATGGTGTAATCGACCCACTATTTTAATGTGAGATTCTATTTACAGGTCAGTCCTGCTAACGACATAATTTGAGATTCTATTTACAGGTTGAGATTCTATTTACAGGTCAGTCCTGCTAACGACATAATTTGACATTCTATTTACAGGTCAGTCCTGCTAACGACATAATGTGAGATTCTATTTACAGGTCAGTCCTGCTAACGACATAATTTGACATTCTATTTACAGGTCAGTCCTGCTAACGACATAATTTTAGCGCTTTCTGCTGAATCCTGTTCCTAAGGACGAGAAGTTCGTGTTGATTAACACAATGGCAACATATGATTACCGCAAATAATCCTGAAATTTCTGTGTACATGTATTTATTTTCTTCTATAAATATTTTAAAAAATGTATTTATATATTTTGCTCTGGTAAATTCTTCATAAGCTCATAAGACACGTGATACAAATATACATGCAATATTATGCGTATTATTACTTCACAAGGTTTGGTTCTATACAAGGAATGAATATCAAGTAATACTGTGATTGATGTTTCATAAATCTGTAATAGTGAGATGAAACATATTGTTGGATCGTGAACCAGAATTCCACAATATTTTATGTCAGATATGAATAAATGTCAAATTGAATAACACTGCACTTGCAAATACATAAATCTGTAACCAATACAGATTATACCTAATATATTGTTTATGAAGGGTATATAATAGGAGAAATGTAAGCAGTTGAAATTTGTTACTGCTAAAAATACTTTTATCTGTTCTTAGGTCAAAAGAATTGATGCGGTTACACAACGGTGCAACAAACCATATTCACGACCGATGATATGTTATGCTACAACAAATGGTTCCAAACTGTATGATCGAACATAATAATAGATAACAGGACTACTGTCTAGGACTTTTATGAATATTTATTGGCTTAAAGTATAGTCGGTCGACTGTGGCTGATTTGTAAATGCTAATGTCTATGATATTAAAAGGAATATAGGAGAAGGAGGAAACGTTCCAATAAGACGAACTATATATTATATATATGGTCACAAGTTGAACCGGATGACTATATAGACATGTTAAATCATCTGCTGATGGCATTTTTTTTGCGACGCCCAATGACTAAAAAGGACAACGAGGAGAAAGCGTAGCGCCCGTAAGTTATCCTTACGTCCCTCTTACAAGTTACAAGAAATACCGTTGAAAAGATATTCGGCGAAAATACAACAAACAACAACTGCAATTATGCAATAACTATTCTTGTAATCAAATGTAATATATATACATATATAAATAATAAACATGTAAGCTGCAACAATAAGAAACGTTTGATATTATAAAACAACAAACTAAAGCTCGCGTACACTAAGCCAATTAATAATTAAGTTAAATATTTTTCTATAAAACGAGCTGTACATATGATTGTCGGTGACAGGAGTGGACAAAAATGTAATTGAAACAAAAAAATAATAATCTGAAAATGGGTATCGAATCAAAGACCTCATGAACACGGATCCAACGCAAAGCTGACTGCGCCGGATTAATTAAGTAGCTTACTTATACGTTACAGTTAAGGGCCGAGTTCACTACAGTTCTAAAAATAACAAACACCTGCCTCTTATTTGAAACATAATTCCTTGGTCGGCTCGATTGGTTTGAGAATCAGGTTAAGACCCATATTATAAAGCTTACGCCGAAAAATAAAAATCGCACGTTTGACTAGTGTGTCCTATGCTTGCTCGTTGCGGCGGCATACTTGCGCTTTTGACCTTCTCCTGAAATAGATTTTTAGAATGATCAGAATCCATCGCAAGACTTAGTGCTTACGGGCGATCCGCGGGCTCGAAAGTTTCGGAAGAAGATCTGTTATGGCCTTTGACTTCATTGGCCTTTGGTTACCGTAATTGCATAATAGAGTGGCCACACCGGGTTGTGTTAGTGTCCTAAATGTATTTGAAGCAAAATATATTTTTAAATAGTTCTGCTTCAGAAAAGCTAACAGTTATTGAGGAAGTCATTGAATAATTGTCTTTATTGGATATTTTCTTTCGAAACGAACTATATTGTGAGGGACATGAAATGAATACTGAAACACAATGTATAGAATTTTGGCTGTCTATCAATTTTCTTCCTGAACATATACAACTAAGCATTGTCAAAATGCGATGTTTACATACATACTAATTTGTCTCCTGAGAGATAGTAAATAGCAGTATAGAACATTTTCTCAATTCTAAACTGCAGCTGTTCTTGAGATGTATACTAAAGGCACGCAATGCAAACTTAATATATTCCGTAGATGACATTAAACTAAGGGTAAGACAATCTGTTAAGTTTACAGTCGAAAAAGGAATAAATGTTCAAATTTCAAACATATTTTTCGGTTTATTCATATTTATTGATTATCATAAACAGTAGTCAGCAATGTGAGCTTAGAGAGAGAGAGAGAGAGAGAGAGAGAGGGGTGTATATATCGTATTTGTAAACCAAGTGGTTATATAATCAATACCAGGTACATGTAATTTAAATTCGATAATATTTCAATCTTAAATGTGACTTGTGAACATTTTATTTTTTTTTATTTGGGAAGTGGGTACACTGTAACCAGAAGTGAAATCGTTGATAGTCGTGGTGCTTCTTTATCAAGGGAATACGAAGAATTATATCCTGGCCGAATCGATCGAAGTCCGGAATATGCAACGCCCGCGTCTCTAAATCCCCGTCCGTGGATTGTTTTTTCTCTCTTGGAAGAAACAAAACGTCGGATTTTTTGGTGATACTTAAAATGAATGAACATGCAGTGAAATAAAACGTATGCAACTTACGACTTCTTTAGCGCCACGGATGGTACATTATACATCAGTGACACGACGCTTCGGAGAAACATCTGTCACAGAATGACGCTAAAACCATTTCGCTATGACTGTTAAGAGACCTCAGCACGGACAGTCATGAGATATTTGATATCCAAACGTGCCTTACACATGTATCTAAACTCGACATAAAAACAATACAGTAAAACATGTATGCACGTTTATTCTACATTGCTGCATTTGCGAAATTTCAGGTTGCATCCAAATTCCGAACATTTTTAAATGTAAATGTGTATTGTAAAATAATAAACACGTTAAAAAATGTTAAAATCTTATAGTTTTTAGATTGATTTTAAATAATTTTATTTCGTCCTTGTATTAAAGCAAAAACCTACATACATAGTACGTGTTACAAGCTCGTTCAAGGTTATTTGTGATGCCATTACACTCGTGAGAGGAGATCGAATATTTTGAAACCCTTTTTTTTGTAACACTATTAGCATTAATTCTCTAAAGAAAACAAAAATCTTTTGCCGTGTCCAAAACATATCAGTTGAATCATCGCATCTGTATTTCAACCCAGTAGATAGGTTTTTATTATCAGCGGAATTCCATTTGTAACTCCGATATTTTTGTATTATATTCTAAATGACTTAATGAAAAATCCGTTTAGATTCCTTAGTCTAAGTTCCATGTTTCCAAGCTGTATTAAAGCAGCTCGTTCATAAATGATCAGTAAAAAATAAAAATAAAATCTACTCTCCTTCGTAAATGTTGGTGAAGTCATTGTTTCCTGACAAATAAACTCGGCAAGTGTAAATCACATTACATGGGAAAACGATATTTTCGAAGACGATACTTCGGCAAATCGGTTAAATATAGAATATATAGTATCCCCGAAGTAGGTCCTTGCGGTACAAAGTGACCTATTTTGAGGTCTACAGGTAAAACATCAAGGTCACTGTGACAAAAATTAAGTCTGAAAAATAACAAAGGGCAATAACTCAAAAATTAGGAAAGATAGAGTATCAGTGATACTCAAATACTTTGACTATGCTCGGACAAATGTCGACGACGACGACGGACGAGACGGAGACTATTACTATATCCCCCGCCGCCTTTCGGCGGGGGATAATAAAATGTGTATAGTGCTAATGCTATGTTTTTACTGTCAAATTATACATTACAGACTATGTTTCTAAACTGTGTGTTGCAACTGATAGCGATTCTTAATGTACACGTAACGATTCACATACAATAAAGCACTTGCCAGTAAGCATTTGCAACTAAGCAGTAAGTATGACGCACTAAACATAATAGAAGCTGGAAACCAAATTTTTCCAGCTTCGATTATGTTTAGTGTGTAATGCTTACTGCCTTGTGCTATGTGTCAACTTGATTTTGACAAGTCCTCCTATACTTGCATATGAATTATGGTTTTAATTCTTTGTGTTTATGTACGAGACATTTTTAAGAAATGTAATCAATTGCCATTAATTTACAAATTGTACTAACATATAGTCTTGCACTTCTTATTTGGTAGTTAACAGAAAGCATTTATCACTATACACTTCTTAAAGAAATGAAACAAGGCTACATGTATGCTTGTACTTCTCATTTGTTATGCACTCTAGCTCACCGTTGAAAAAATTTGAAGACAAATATAGCTAACAAGTGTTAAACCAGCGGTTTCAAACTACGTGTGATACAATGATGAACTACGTCTACGTTTAATATGTTAAAACAGGGTTAACTACGGTCAGTACGGGTTTCCTGCACTACGATCTTCAACATACTTGACTGTAAGATGTGACCACACCCTAGAAACCCAATCTAACGTACGATAAAGATGAAAAACAAACTTTGCGAAAGGTGTTGCGCGTGCTTATAAATTTGTAAAATTTATATACAGCTTAATACATCCATGATGCAGCAACTAACCTTACTGCATCATGCATAATCTTGCCAGAAGAGGTACTCTTATTGAGAGGTTTATTGCATGCATATTTAACTATGAAAATTAAACAGTAAATCAAGACATGAATATCTCAATGAGAAGTTTCATTGCGTTGGAGATTTATCACATTTCAAAATTACTGGCATGAATCGTAGCGGTTTACTTGTAAACGATAGTAAATATACTGCTCTTGAAAAATACTCTGTATCGATGATATGTCAGGTCCCAACCACTTTATTCTCTTAGAAAGTTTGTTAGGTTGTAATGAACTTTTAAATTAGTGTGAGCGTAGCTCAGTGTTATGACGTAGAGTGTTAGCCTGCGACAATTGAATATATTAAGAAGTTTTGCCCGCGAAAATTAAATAGCATGAGTTAAAAGACCACGAGAATACATAGACCGAGAAGTTAGCCCGCGACAATTTCATAGAACGAGAAGTTAGCCCACGACAATGTCAAAGACCGAGAAGTTAGCCCGCGACAATGTCATAGACTGAGAAGCCAGTCTTATCTTTTATGATATCAATTCTTAGGACGAACATATACATTATACATTATAAACACACCTTTATCAACCTATACTGAACAATTCGTAAAAGAACCTTTACTGGCAGTAAAGTCTGATCCACAAAAATGTCCGTTAAACGCTAAGTGTTAAATCCAAATCCAGCTTCACTATACAAACCTACAGAGTAGATATGTGTTTGTTAAGGCTTCAGACAATAAAGAGGAAATCCACTGAGCTCCAGTAATTTTAAATATAATGGATTCAATCACCTTTCGGTTTTCTCTTTACTGCCGTCAACTCCAACAAAGAAAATTAGGATCTATCGGTGCATTATCAGTAGTAATCCTGACGCTCTTTGCGTACGACTTACTACTATTGTCAACAATTGTCAACTGTCGTTGTAGATTCAAATGTAGCTCAGCTGAACATAATGACTGGATACTGAACTACTTTTCGAAATTCATTATACTGTTGGCGGTCTGAGATATATCCAACCTAGTGAAACGATATGATACTATAATAAGTTCACATTGCTGAAGAGCGACCTCGAGAATGGAAATTCCAGTTAATCAACTTGTTGAATAACGTCTGTAACAACTGGCGGTAGAATGCTACTGACCCTCTCCAGGATCTTCCAAAGGACAGGACATTTTGCAATTCGAATGATCATTCCTTTTTAACTTTTGAGTTTGTTCTGATTTTCTCTGAATGTCTTCTTTAGAGGATGTTAAACACTTAATGTAAACGCAGTGAATCAGAAAATGATTTTTAGTTTCGGTAGAGTGTGTACGACGTGGAGACGAAGTCTACTTGAGACAGTTATAGTGCTGCCACACTGCAGTATCATGCCGTAGACATGTGGCATGATACCACACCCAGTCACTTTATCCTGACTCTGAGCCAACAAGTCCTGGAACTACCCTTATATGCTGAGCGCCAAGCAAGGGAGCTAAAACAATACCATTTTTACGACTTTGGTAAGTCTGTAAATATTGTAAACTTGACTAAATCAAGTAATATTTATACTGACAAGATTGTTCAAAACTGAATATGCTAGTTTCGTGAATCTTCCTTGATTTTGTTTTGCGCTAATCTGTTTGTCTGCTGGGCATGTTTTACGTCCCCAAAGTAGTATTTCGGTCATTTTGAGACTACCTGTGAAGGACATATTAGAATTTCTGCCATACATCAATATCATGCCGTGTTGCAAGATACTATAACTTGAAAAACATTCTGGGCGAAATAGTTCTTGAACTACTCTATATGTGCACAAATCTGCCAATTCCATCATACCAACTTTGATATGCCGCGACCGAGGATCAGTCTCTATTCGTAAAACCAAGTTAAACCCGCAAGGAATCAAATTTACTGTAATCATTGATCATCAAGCGAAACAAAAAAAAATCACATAACCAAATTATTATAAAATATATCCTAATAGAAATTGTTTTGACTGTTCCAAAACATATGTGTGAAGTGAACATATATATCACTTAAACACTTTAGTATTTTAAGAAAACAACAGAAAACAACATTCAAATGTTAATTGGTTTGTAACAGTACAAAAAATAATTACTGTTGAAAATTTGATGTCTTTTATAAATATGTGAAATTAATTCAATTCATTTAGATTTTTTTACGCGAAATGTATTTGTTTTAGATATTTTTGGAAGCGACATTCGGTTCTATTATTTCAATTTGATTTTCGACCGTCATGTTTGTAGCTATATATGTCAAACACAATTGTTTTTCATTTACCATATGAAGAAACGCAGTAAAATGCAATTAGAATCAAGTTTGTTCTCCTTCATTTTTGTGACATTTACTAATGTTTTATTAAGGGTAATTTTAGTTGCTCACAGCAGGAGTGACATCTTGCGTTTAGGGGTCTGCGAGATATTAATATCGGTGAAAATTTAATTCAAACAACTCTAAATGTTATATGATGAATTAAGTATATGATTCCAATCTAAAGTAAATGTTTAATTTCAGTTTAACGTCGTACATTAACATTACGTTAACTTTTATTAATTAAAATGAGTACCAATTAAATGTCAGAGCTTCAACAAATACACCTCTTCTCAGTTATAAAACAATGTCTGAAATGTCCAAGGTTATAATTTAAATGTACTTTACTTCTGAATGTTTTCTTTGCAATTCTATTACTCCAAAAATGAAGGTATTACTAAGGTTATCAGCAAAAGCACAGTTACATTTCTGTAATCCATATTATTTAAGACATCGGAATACCAATAACCATTGTCTCTATTAAGAGTATAGACGTTTTAAAAGTTTGGCAATTCCTGCCTACAATGACAATGTCCATGATTGAAGAAACTTGGTAGAGATGCACTAGACAATGCCACACGTCAAATATCTAAGCTCTAGGACTTGCCGTTTAGGAGAAGAAGATTTTTAGATGTCACTTTCAAAATCTAGTTTTAGTTTCTGTGACCTAGGTATGCATTGGACTTTTGTGCAAGGAACATCACAGGCAAGATTCAACAAAAATGATTTTGACAAAAATGAAGATAATGATTTTTTTTATTATCCTTTTAACTATTCAGTAGAGGAGAAAAGATACATTTCATGAATCGATGTTTTACTAAAGTGGAGAAAAATGAAAACTAATAAAAGCAACACCAACTAAGATATAAGCTTTCATTCCTGTATCTGCACTTTATGTTCATTCTTTATATAAAGACATGCCATTTATCCCATATGTCTGCTTTTTATTGTTTGAATTGAAATCCATTTTCCCATATTTATGTTTTCCCTTTGCTTTATGTTTGTACTGGAAACATTTTGCTCTCCACTTTTGACAGCCTTCAGTAACTTGTGTTCACTTTTTGAGCCTTTATATTGATTTTTCAAGCCATCCCTAATCGTATTTTGCTCTATCAGACATAGACCACGAGGATACCAAATTAAAGTTATTGCTGCAGCCTTATATAGAAAAAAGTTTAAGGTGTCTGCCAGAAAGGAGGGAGATTCTGTAGCACGTGAGGTGAAAGATGAAGAGTAAAAAAATATATAAGAAAGAAAATGTCGTATTAATGAATAAAAAGTTTGCACATATGGGTGTGTTTTAAAAAATTATCTAATTATTATATTATTATGTCGCGGTCAAATGGCAACGTACCCGAATGTGGGTCGGGATGTTGTGGATTCGATCCACGCTGTGGGCTATGATTTTCATGCCCTTCTCAGGCGCAAAGCACTGGTCCAACATTGGAAACGTCGAGGAAATATTGTATAGATTGCAAGGATCGGTCTCCCATTCGATGTAAAACACGTAATTTTACACTTATTATTACATAGTGAATCATCATTATACGCCCAAAGGGCTTTATTATGCTATGCCACTGGTCGTCCGTCCGTCTACTTTAGTTTTTATAGAACCGCTGAAAGGGAATTCAACCATACTGAGTAATCGGTAATCCTGAGGCCCTGGGTTCGAGTTCCGGTCGAGCCATTGCTTTCTTCACCACCTCTTACATTAGTTAATGTGCAAAGCATAGGTTTTGGTTGTCTTGGTTCAAGGTCGAGGTCAAACTTGAAGGTCCATGTCATACTGACAGAATATTTTGTGTCACCTCTGTATCTCTTGAATCACTTAAGCAGATTTAAACATTTTGCCAGAAATGGCGACCATACTGAGATGAAGTGCAGATCAAGTGCAAGTCCCCTACCGATGTTTACACAAGAGGGAACTGTAAGATTACCCTCCTTCTTTCTGTCTGTCCGCATCTCCTTATTAAAATGTTGTTGTTGATAAAGTGCTTACCCATTCGTCAGAGGTAGGTCACTTTCAATATCTTTCTTTTGGCGTATATTGCCCCGCTCTCAGCGGAGCTCTTGTTAAATTTGAGTTGCCAATGATAATTAATATATTTGTATAATGCATACACAAAATGCATATGAGTTGAATGGTATATATCCAGTGATACTTGTCGGCATGTATATGTAGATACATAACACAATGATATTTGACAGCAATGTTCTAGCAGCAACAATTATTGTCACTGACCTTTGGTTGAACTTTAAGGTTGTCCTAAAGAAGTGTGTAACAGAACACAATTTTTAAATTTCTTGTGGCCAGTCTTGAGCCAGAGTTCAGCTGCATTAAATAAGCATATTAGACTAAAGACTAAAATAACTGCAGTGAATTTCGTCATTGGATATGTATCCACGGTGTATATGTAGAAGACAGATTTATCTCAAAACAGCCGCACATTGCAATCGTATTTGCAATAATATAAGTAACGAAGGCTACATGTGTGTAGTTGCGCATGCGTCGGATATTTTAGTCGCTCATATTGATTTCATCAAAGAAATAACTTATATTTATTGATATGCAAAGCATAAACCATTCTATTTATAACTTTTTTCAAACAATTTTTCGGGAAAATTCGCTACATTATCGACTTCGCATCTTTATAAATCAACTTCGAGTCTACTTATTTATACTCGAGTTCCATGGTATCCAATCAATGAATTCTGCATTTCAGTAAGAATATTGCACAATGACTGATCCCTCATTTGCTTTTTATATTAAAGGTAATATTTTGTCACACTATTGACTTGTCTGCTGCAGAACGTTTGATACAGTTTAATCACAGGTCCTCGCTCTAGATGTATGGTAAAAAGAACCAAATTATTCCATGTATTAGAAGCTACACTATAGTGAACGTCATTCACGGGACCGACGTTTAGTGGTTCAGATCTTCTGATGGTCAATTTCTTCTAGTCTTCTCAGGGCGCTTTATGACTTTTAAACCCTTTTCTTCATGAATATTCATGTACAAATGTGTGCCTGTATGTTGGTACATTTGTGTACTTTAAATTGTAATTGGAACAAGCGACTTGTTTTTTTCCGTTCAGACGTAGAATATAAGCTACAAACAAGATCTCTGAGCAGACGGCTTCTGTAAGGGATCTGCTCTTTTTATCAAATTTATTACAATATATGATCTTATGATGTTAAACTATTTACAACTTGTAAGCAACTTATAAACACGATTCATTTTGAACGAAAAATGATCATCATGATATGTTATCTTAACTGTTTTAACTGCAAAGTACGTAAAATGTTTACAATTGTTACTAAATTTTCAAATTCCATTTGCATATATCATTCCATTTGGATATTTATTTCTTTAGGGGAGTCATTGTAATACAATTATAATGACACTGGTACATCAGAGCCAGGAATCGCAATAACTTCCGGTACTGAAGGCAAACCCTTAAACCTCTTGGGACCGGAAATCCTGTCATAAATGCAGAGCAAAAAAGTGTCGTTCATTAATAATTTCCTTGTCTGCATAAGACAACTTAAGCCGGAGAAATTAATAATACCCAACCACATATTACGTTTCATACATGCCATTTATTTTCCTAGTGTTGTTAATTGCCATGGAGTCATGAACCCTGGTTGTATTTTATTTCGACGATCATGGTTTAAATTGAGCACGTTTGAGCTGCAATTTCACATTGAAAGAAAAAAGCCCACGAATCAGATTGTCCCTGAGAGACACGTTAATACAAAACACCAAATTGTAAAGCAAAACGTTCCTTATTTTATTGATTACCGATGGCAAGTAAAACAATGGGGTTTCGTTTCATTTTACTTCGAAGGAACAAATTCGTTAAAAGTAGTATGTTTACCTACACGATGTTGATGTCTAAAACAGATCTACTGATTATACCAGCATATCACTTTTTTAGAAAAAAAATATCCCTCCCCCCTCCAAAAAAAAAAATAAATAAAAAAAAAATAAATAAATAAATAAAAAAAAAAATAAATAAAAAAAAATAAGTTCTATTATATTACATACATGTATTTGAATTTCCTTAAGCGATTTATTTTGCGTAGTTTTATGAAATAGATCCCTTAATATTGGTCTACATTGCAACAGAGAATGTCTCATGATTTTAATATCCCTTGAGCCTTTAGACCTCTTTGTCATGTGGTTGCCCTTCACATCAACGTTTATGAAATTATATTTAATCGGAAATCGTTATTACAACTTTTTATTTCTTGTTCAGATAACTTGAAATAAATGTTTTCCATAGAACGTTTTCACTGTTTTCGGTATTTGTGACCAATATAAAGCCTACTTTTACTGGAATATAAAATATGTAGACACGAAGCATGTGCGAGAGCGATGTTTTATCCTCATACAAATTAGATACAAGGAGAATTGGCGGACCTAAAGCTAGTCGAATAAAAAATAAAAAAGACGGAATGACAGGGAATTTCAATACACCCTTCATTTTCACCAAATATATATTGATACAAACTGGCACTGGTAATGTATCTTGAAAAATCAGTGATTATCAGGTAATAAAACAGAATTGCCTAACTCTAAAGAACTGATGCAATTAAGTAAAGCAAACATCGGCTTTAAGGGTTGCGTCGTCCACAGATCTGTATGACAGAAATCGATACAGCTAATAGTTACAGAAGCACCGGTGACTCCGATGAGGAAGTGATTATCGATACATTGAGGGAAATCAGTAGCGAGGCGGCCAATGAGCATTATGACTTGTCAATGCGACATTCATGGCGGCGGTCAGAAGACCGGCTCGTCTGATCACACATGGCGAGAAATATTTCATATCGCTAAAGTATGACAAGTAAGGCGTGTGATATACGAGACTGTGGTATTAAACGTAAATAAGATCGAAATGTTGTATCTTATAGACATTTCAGTTATATCAAATGTCTCCTTAATGTCGATGTAAAATTCAGGTGACGTGAACCGTAAGAAAATTAAATATAAGAATGTAGTTTCTACTTTTGAAACTGCGGCATCATGTCGTAGACTTGTGGAGTGATGCCACAGTCATTTACAATATACTGACATCGTGCAGCACCATGTCGTAGACTTGTGGAGTGATGCCACAGTCTGTTACTATAAACTGACATCGCGCAGCACCATGTCGCAGACTTGTGGAAGTGATGCCACAGTCAGTTACTATAAACTGACATCGTGCAGCACCATGTCGCAGACTTGTGGAGTGATGCCACAGTTAGTTATTATAAACTGACATCGTGCAGCACCATGTCGCAGACTTGTGGAGTGATGCCACAGTCAGTTATTATAAACTGACATCGTGCAGCACCATGTGGCAGAATTGTGGAGGGATGCCACAGTTAGTTATTATAAACTGACATCGTGCAGCACCATGTCGCAGACTTGTGGAGTGATGCCACAGTCAGTTATTATAAACTGACATCGTGCAGCAGTTTGTCGCAGAATTGTGGAGTGATGCCACAGTCAGTTAATATATACTGACATCGTGCAGCACCATGTCGCAGACTTGTGGAGTGATGCCACAGTCAGTTATTATAAACTGACATCGTGCAGCAGCATGTCGCAGAATAGTGGAGTGATGCCACAGTCAGTTACAATATACTGACATCGTGCAGCACCATGTCGCAGACTTGTGGATTTATGCCACATTTAGATATTATAAACTGACATCGTGCAGCACCATGTCGCAGACTTGTGGCGTGATGTCACAGTCAGTTAATTTAAATCGACATCGTGCAGCAGCATGTCGCAGAACAGTGGACTGATGCCACAGTCAGTTACAATATACTGACATCGTGCAGCACCATGTCGCAGACTTGTGGATTTATGCCACAGTCAGTTATTATAAACTGACATCGTGCAGCACCATGTCGCAGACTTGTTGAGTGATGCCACAGTCAGTTATTATATATACTGACATCGTGCAGCACCATGTCGCAAGACTTGTGGAGTGATGCCACAGTCAGTTATATATATACTGACATCGTGCAGCACCATGTCGCAGACTTGTGGAGTGATGCCACAGTCAGTTACAATATAATGACATCGTGCAGCACCATGTCGCAGACTTGTGGAGTGATGCCACAGACAGTTATTATATACTGACATCGTGCAAAATCATGTCGCAGACTTGTGGAGTGATGCCACAGTCAGTTACTATATACTGACATCGTGCAGCACTATGTCGCAGACTTGTGGAGTGATGCCACAGACAGTAACAAACTATTGACATCGTGCAGCACCATGTCGTAGACTTGTGGAGTGATGCCACAGTCTGTTACAGTATATTCACATCGTGCCGCATCATGTCGAGACTTGTGGAGTGATGCCACAGTCAGTTACAATATACTGACATCGTGCAGCATCATGTCGCAGACTTGTGGAGTGATGCCACAGTCAGTTATTATATACTGACATCGTGCAGCACCATGTCGCAGACTTGTGGAGTGATGCCACAGTCAGTTACAATATACTGACATCGTGCAGCACCTATGTCGCAGACTTGTGGAGTGATGCCACAGTCAGTTACAGTATAACTGACATCGTGCAGCACCATGTCGCAGACTTGTGGAGTGATGCCACAGTCAGTTATTATAAACTGACATCGTGCAGCACCATGTCGCAGACTTGTGGAGTGATGCCACAGTCAGTTATTATATACTGACATCGTGCAGCATCATGTCGCAGACTTGTGGAGTGATGCCACAGTCTGTTAGAGTCTATTGACATTGTGCAGCACCATGTCGCAGACTTGTGGAGTGATGCCACAGTCAGATATTATAAAATGACATCGTGCAGCACCATGTCGCAGACTTGTGGAGTGATTCCACAGTCAGTTACAATATACTGACATCGTGCAGCATCATGTCGCAGACTTGTGGAGTGATGCCACATTCTGTTATTATGAACTGACATCGTGCCGCACCATGTCGCAGACTTGTGGAGTGATGCCATAGTCTGTTACCGTATATTGACATCGTGCACCAGCAGGTGGCAGACTTGTGGAGTGATGCCACAGTTAGTTACAATATAATGACATCGTGCAGCATCATGTCGCAGACTTGTGGAATGATGCCACAGTCAGTTACAATATATTGACATCTGCAGCACCATGTCGCAGACTTGTGGAGTGATGCCACATTCTGTTACAGTATATTGACATAGTGCAACATCATGTCGCCGACGTGTGGAGTGATGCCACGGTCAGTTACAATCAATATACTGACATCGTGCAGCACCATGTCGCAGACTTGTGCAGTGATGCCACAGACTGTTATTATATACTGACATCGTGTAGCATCATGTCGCAGACTTGTGGAGTGATGCCACAGTCATTTACAATATACTGACATCGTGCAGCACCATGTCGCAGACTTGTGGAGTGATGCCACAGCTGTTATATATACTGACATCGTGCAGCATCATGTCGCAGACTTGTGGAGTGATGCCACATTCTGTTACAGTATATTGACATCGCGGAACATCATGTCGCAGACTTGTGGAGTCATGCCTCAGTCAGTTACGATATACTGACATCGTTCAGCACGATGTTCCAGAAATGTGGTGTGATGCCACAGTCAGTTTTTATGACCATTTGAATTTGGATTGATGCCACAGTCAGTTATTATATACTGAGATTGTGCAGCATCATGTCGCAGATTTGTGGAGTGATGCTACAGTCCGTTACGATATACTGATATCATGCAGTATGACGTCGCAGACTTGTGGTGTGGCGCCACAGTCAGTTACAGTATATTGACATCATGCAGCACCATGTCGCAGACTTGTGGAGTGATGCCACAGTCAGTTACAATATACTGACATCGTGCAGCACCATGTCGAAGACTTGTGGAGTGATGCCACAGTCAGTTATTATATACTGATGTCGTGCGCCATCATGTCGCAGACTTGTGATGGAGTGATTTTACAGGTAGTCATTATATACTGACATCGTGCAGCACCATGTCGCAGACTTGTGCAGTGATGCCACAGTCTGTTATTATATGCTGACATCGTGCACCATCATGTCGCAGACTTGTTGAGTGATGCCAAAGTCCGTTACAGTATATTGACATCGTGCAGCATCATGTCGCAGACTTTTTTAGTGATGCCACAGTCAGTTACAATATATTGACATTGTGCAGCACCATGTCGCAGACTTGTTGAGTGATGCCACATTCTGCTACAGTAAATTGACATATTGCAACATCATGTCGCAAACTTGTGGAGTGATGCCACAGTCAGTTACAATATACTGACATTGTTCAGCACAATGTTCCAGACTTGTGGAGTGATGCCACAGTCAGTTACAATATATTAAATTGTGCAGCACCATGTCGCAGACTTGTTGAGTGATGCCACAGTCTGTTACAGTAACTTGACATTTTCAGCACAATGTTCCAGACTTGTGGAGTGATGCCACAGTCAGTTACAATATATGACAACATGCTGCACCATGTCGCAGACTTGTGGAATGATTTAAGTCAGTTATATATACTGACATCGTGCAGCATCATGTCGCAGACTTGTGGAGTGATGCCACTGTTAATTACAATATACTGACTTCATGCAGCACCATGTCGCAGACTTGTGGATTGATGCCACACTCAGTTATTATAAACTGATATCGTTTAGCACCATGTCGCAGACTTGTGGAGTGATGCCACAGTCAGTTACAATATACTGACATCGTGCAGCACCATGTCGCAGACTTGTGGAGTGATGCCACAGTCTGTTATTATATACTGACATCGTGTAGCACCATGTCGTAGACTTGTGGAGTGATGCCACAGTTAGTTACAATTTATTGACATCGTGCAGCATCATGTCGCAGACCTTTTGAGTGATGCCACAGTCAGTTACAATATATTGATATTGTGCAGCACCATGTCGCAGACTTGTTGAGTGATGCCACATTCTGTTACAGTAAATTGATATCTTGCAACATCATGTCGCAAACTTGTGGAGTGATGCCACAGTCAGTTACAATATACTGACATTGTTCAGTACAATGTTCCAGACTTGTGGAGTGATGCCACAGTCAGTTACAATATACTGACATCATGCTGCACCATGTCGCAGACTTTTGGAGTGATTTAAGTCAGTTATATATACTGACATCGTGCAGCACCATGTAGCAAACTTGTGGAGTGATTCCAGTCAGTTACAATATACTGACATCGTGCAGCACCATGTCGCAGACTTGTGGAGTGATTCCACAGTCAGTTACAATATACTGACATCGTGCAGCACCATGTCGCAGACTTGTGTAGTGATTTCACAGTCAGTTACAATATACTGACATCGTGCAACACCATGTCGCAGACTTGTGGAGTGATGCCACAGTCAGTTATTATGAAATGACATCGTGCAGCCCAATGTCGCAACTTTTGGAGTGATGCCACATTCAGTTTTAATATACTGACATCGTGCAGCATCATGTCGCAGAATTATGGATTGATGCCACAGTCAGTTATTAGAAACTGACATCGTGCAGCATCATGTCGCAGACTTTTGGAGTGATGCCACATTCAGTTATTATATACTGACATCGTGCAGCATCATGTCGCAGACTTGTGGAGTGATGCCACAGTCAGTTACAATAAACTGACATCGTGCAGCATCATGTCGCAGAGTTGTGGATTGATGCCACTGTTAGTTACAATTTACTGACTTCATGCAGCACCATGTCGCATACCTGTGGTAGATGCCACAGTCAGTTTTTAAAAACTGACATCGTTTAGCACCATGTCGCAGACTTGTGGAGTGATGCCACAGTCAGTTATTATATACTGACATCGTGCAGCATCATGTCGCAGACTTGTGGAGTGATGCCACAATCAGTTATAATATACTGACATTATGCAGCACCATGTCGCAGACGTGTGGAGGGATGCCACAGTCAGTTACAATATACTGACATCGTGCAGGAACATGTCGCAGGCCTGTGGAGTGATGCCACAGTCTGTTATTACATAGTGACATCGAGTAGCACCATGTTGCACACTTGTGGAGTGATTCCACAGTCAGTTTCAATATACTGACATCGTGCAGCACCATGTCGCAGACTTGTGGAGTGATGCCACAGTCTGTTACAGTATATTGACAACGTGCAGCATCATGACGCAGACTTGTGGAGTGATTCCACAGTCAGTTACAATATACTGACATCATGCAGCACCATGTCGCAGACGTGTGGAGTGATGCCATAGTCAGTTACAATATACTGAAATCGTGCAGCACCATGTCGCAGACTTGTTGAGTGATGCCACAGTCATTTACAACATATTGACATCGTGCAGCACCATTCGCAGAATTGTGGAGTGATGCCATAGTCTGTTACTGTATATTGCCATCGTGCAGCACCATGTCGCAGACTTGTGGAGTGATACCATCGTCACTTATAATATAACCTGTCCTGGGTCTAATTTGTATCTATCCTTAACGTCGAAACACTGCCAGTGTCATGTCAAAAACATTGATTTGTAGCCTCAGTGATCAAACAAGCGAACTCTACTCCTAATGCAAACGGTTTAACAACTCTTGCAACGGGACTATTCATTTAAAGTTTTTTAAAGTAACCATTCAGTCAATTAACTATCTGATTATAACACTCAGTAGGCAATATCTCAAACTAATCTACACCAGACAGTATATTGATCTTATCTGTACCACTGTACAGTATTTCGAACTTAACTAAAACAGTGAACAGTATATTAAACTTCATTACAACAGTGGACAGTATATGACACAGTATATCAAACAGTTGACAGTATCCTGAATTATCTACACCAGTGGACAGTATATTGAACTTACCTACAACAATGGACAGTAAATCAAACCGTATACCAAACTTAACTACAGCAGTTGACAATATCCAGAATTATCTACACCAGTGTACAGTATATTGAACTTAACTACAACAGTGGACAGTAAATCAAACCGTATACCAAACTTATCTACAACAGTGGACAGTATATCAAACAGTATACCAAACTTAACTACAACAGTGGACAGTAAATCAAACCGTATACCAAACTTATCTACAACAGTGGACAGTATATCAAACAGTATACCAAACTTAACTACAACAGTGGACAGTAAATCAAACCGTATACCAAACTTAACTACAACAGTGGACAGTATATCAAACCGTATACCAAACTTAACTACAACTGTGGACAGTATATCAAACAGTATACCAAACTTAACTACAACAGTGGACAGTATATCAAACAGTATACCAAACTTAACTACAACAGTGGACAGTATATCAAACAGTATACCAAACTTAACTACAACAGTGGACAGTATATCAAACAGTATACCAAACTTATCTACAACAGTGGACAGTATATCAAACAGTATACCAAACTTATCTACAACAGTGGACAGTATATCAAACAGTATACCAAACTTAACTACAACAGTGGACAGTATATCAAACAGTATACCAAACTTATCTACAACAGTGGACAGTATATCAAACCGTATACCAAACTTATCTACAACAGTGGACAGTATATCAAACAGTATACCAAACTTATCTACAACAGTGGACAGTATATCAAACAGTATACCAAACTTATCTACAACAGTGGACAGTATATCAAACCGTATACCAAACTTATCTACAACAGTGGACAGTATATCAAACAGTATACCAAACTTATCTACAACAGTGGACAGTATATCAAACCGTATACCAAACTTATCTACAACAGTGGACAGTATATCAAACAGTATACCAAACTTATCTACAACAGTGGACAGTAAATCAAACAGTATACCAAACTTATCTACAACAGTGGACAGTAAATCAAACAGTATACCAAACTTATCTACAACAGTGGACAGTATATCAAACAGTATACCAAACTTATCTACAACAGTGGACAGTATATCAAACAGTATACCAAACTTATCTACAACAGTGGACAGTAAATCAAACAGTATACCAAACTTAACTACAACAGTGGACAGTATATCAAACAGTATACCAAACTTAACTACAACAGTGGACAGTATATCAAACAGTATACCAAACTTATCTACAACAGTGGACAGTATATCAAACCGTATACCAAACTTATCTACAACAGTGGACAGTAATTCAAACAGTATACCAAACTTATCTACAACAGTGGACAGTAAATCAAACAGTATACCAAACTTATCTACAACAGTGGACAGTATATCAAACAGTATACCAAACTTATCTACAACAGTGGACAGTAAATCAAACCGTATACCAAACTTATCTACAACAGTGGACAGTATATCAAACAGTATACCAAACTTATCTACAACAGTGGACAGTATATCAAACAGTATACCAAACTTATCTACAACAGTGGACAGTATATCAAACAGTATACCAAACTTATCTACAACAGTGGACAGTAAATCAAACCGTATACCAAACTTATCTACAACAGTGGACAGTATATCAAACAGTATACCAAACTTATCTACAACAGTGGACAGTATATCAAACCGTATACCAAACTTAACTACAACAGTGGACAGTATATCAAACAGTATACCAAACTTAACTACAACATTTGATAACATCCGGATTTGAAATTATATGTGTATTTCCAGTGGGGGGTATTTTTTGGCTTATCTAAATAACGATTTTGTTTGCAATATACGATGTTCGTATGAATCAATCGTGCAATAAGCTAGTCATGGCAAGTGATGTCCATATAATATGAATGTATTCAGAGAGAAGATTTGGAGGTCTTAATATTAAGAGCTTATACATAAATTAAACGACACTGTTATGCATAATATTAAAATCATAAAAATACATCTGGTGGTAATCATATGTAACGTATAGGACAGACCTCACTTATTTTGCTATATTGGGTAAGAAATTAACCAGTCTCTTTCTTATTTAGATAAGGAAACAGCATTTGTGTATTGGACGCTTCTTGTACAACTACACCAAGTGCTTTCTCCTAGACGCATACAATACGAATGTTTCAGGTAGTTATGCTGTCAAAGACCTTTGGGAAATTACATACCGAAATAGCTAATTAACAATTTGTATTCAAGCAAACACCAGCCTAATGGTAACCTTAGACACCTTCATTATTATCCCAGCCGAGTAAGCCAAACAGTCTCAATATTTACACTCCCAGGTGTTGTTATTGCCCTTCAGCTGATATAATTAGCACTCTAATACCAATTAAATTTTATTTAAAGTTAGTTAAGTAGTTTTGTGTAATTGATTAGATATTTCTATTGCCAGGGAAAATATATGGATTATTTTATCTTTAAAAAACATGGATAACATTAGAAACCTTATATAGTTTTTGATTTGAGAAATATCAGGTGCGTTGTCAAAAAATACGGTATGTGAAATTATATTAATTAAATTGTTTGTGTTTTTTTCCTTGGCATGAACGTCCCGCCGTAAACAAGTGGCAATCTTATTCCATTATCCCGAAATATGCCGCTAAACGCAATGGGGAATATATGAAAGTACTATTTTTTACGACTTCCTGTAGAACCCGCGAGGTTTAGGGGGCGGACGACGCTCTTACTCATCATCTTATATAAGATTTATTTTCCTTTTTCATTTAGATACGCTATGACGATAACGAAATCATCCTTACGAAAAATAACATCACGTTTAATTTAAATATTGTGCAAAAAAGAGCGATGCTTAAAACTATATTGATCCTTCCCTGCCAAGAGAACAAGTCAATTATGTAGCAGTACATTAGTTCATAGCAGCAACTAGGCGACACGAGAAAAAATCAGTTATGCAAATTATTCCGAGACCCATTTCCTCTTTGCAAACAACATTAAGGCCCAACTGAAGAACTGTCTACGGGGAACGTTTTAGGAAATGAAAGTATTTTAAAGTTTTACTCTTGTTCCTTAGATTGTTATAATTTTAATTAAGACTCGACAGAAAAACTTCTTAGCCTCACTAATTATTAAGCGGCAATGATACTGCAATGGAGTTTGCAAATTAATGTCGGCATCGAAGGAAACAAATCGATATTTCAAATCATGTATATTGCTTGAACAAAATAACAACAACAACAACATTTTTTTGTTTAGCTATAACATGTTATAGTTCTAGGAAAGATTTTGATTGATTACCGAAAGCAAAATTTTAGAAATATGCAAGTTGATGAAGTCTTTATAAATGGGATGCAATGGTAACATCTACAAGTCGAGGCAACTGTTTTATAGTTTATAGTGTTTTAAATGAAATGAAATAAATCAAAATAACTAATGCTTGCATGACTGTTCTCCATACAATATATCACATGATAATTGTACAAAATATTTAAGCACAGTGTGTATATAATAAATGAATAAAATATTAAATTTGCTGATTTATAAAAAAACAGATTCGGAAACGTAGGGGAAGCTACGTTTAACTGTAACATGTTTATCCCCCCCATACAAACACAAAAGCCCACGTACGCACAGACACACACGGAATTTCAACAGGGCGCCCCCTGCTGAAATTGTTTATTGTGTCTGAATTGAAACAGGAAAGCGTTAAACGAACCGTTCGAATCGAATAACAGAACACTGAATTGTCATTAGGGCTCGGCTAGAAACATTTTGTATTAGTTGAGGAAGAATAGTTTGGACACACCAAATGGAAAAATAATAGAATCTGATTGGATTACAGACTACAAATGGCAGCACAAACTGTCGAAACAAGAATTGTTAGTGTTAATTTGTCGCGAAGCTATCCGAGCGGCTATGTTAGAAATGCGTCGACGAATTTTTCTCACTTAATAATTCAACAAATTCTTGTTGAACGCTGTTGCTATATTTAGATTTTGCCTGGTGTTGCTTCTTCCAAGCTACACTTAATTGGAACACGTTATATTTCAAGAGCATTTGTGTTCATCTTTGATGTGTAAATATGATAGACATTTTGAGGATTCCAGCTCAGATACATGATGCTAAAGAGAAAATGAAAAAAAAGTTAGAAATAGTGGATAGACGAACAGAGAGACAAGTCAGTCAGGCAGAAGGACAGACGGACGGTTAGATAGATAGACAGATAGATGGCTTCTCTACCTTTGGGTCCCCAAACCATGGACCTCTGTCTATATCTATGTGAGACATAATCTGTCTTTTCTGATGTATGTTCCATAGAAACCTGGGCTTGGAAACATACAGACGTAGACAAATGAATGCCGGGGTCCTGACCTGGCTTGCTTTTAACACCGTGCTCTTAAATTGATAGCTAGGCGGGATGTCGAGATCTTTCCAAAATACAAAGGCCTTAATCAACTTATCTATCTCATAAAAAGAAGCCCCCCATACAAATACATATATGTACATTGTAGTTCCAGACATATTCGGAGCTTTCGTAGGATTTTTAATAAACAATTTATATATTGCAATGTGAAATATAGAAATGGGATTGCGAAATGCGGGGATCATAAACTACACTGACTATTTTGATGGAATGTTCCTTTCGCCATATTTGAATTTTGAAACGCATGAAATATTTTATAAGCAGCTTTGTAATAACATAATGAACAATATAGGATATTCCTATTTAGGCATCAGTCAAAGAGAAAAGAGACCGTATATTTATGTACGTTTCTTTGTTTTGACATCAAAAATATGTCTGTATCACAATGTCCTTCCTTCAGTCATGAAAAATCATACAATCATATATAAAGTAACGTTTTGTCTATTCAATGATATGACAACTGTCATAGCTTCACCATCAATAAGAATGATATTGAGGAATCAATCGCGTAGAAGGTCGTCGATCAAACGATTTTTTATGCTGAGAAAACTAAATATGGGGAAATTGTATCTAGTTTCCTGTACTTGAACGTATAATGAAGAGGCTGTCAGGCGAGGAGCTGAAAGACTGCGTCTGTGATTAGCCGACACACGACATGTTTTACAGTTGCACGCGTTATGCTTAGATCGTAGAAGACCATAATTCTAACAGTCCCACCGGCCTATAGCCGATGTACCTATAGATGAACGAGTATGTGCGAGTAAGGACACATCGGTCCTTTTGAAGCGTACATAATTGTGGATCCAAAAGATGTAGATTCGAATTACCGTGGGGACAAGAAGCTTGCATGAACTTCCCAGGCGCAAAATTCCAGCTTCCAACTATGGGGACTCACAGAAGTGTTAGTATTAGCTGTAAGATGTTTGTCTTCCAATGGAATTAACACAGAATAAGTTTTGATATAAAATGTCGAATAACCAAAGGGCCGACCTGTCTTTCACCAACAAAACATAGCGCTATACATTTAACTTGAATTTTTGAATTAGATAACAACAAATTCTACTATTCATGTTTTCCGAAATGTACATTGCCAAATACAGTTGTTTTCATTTTACCGTTTGAAAGACAAGGATAAAACT
Organism: Solen grandis; assembly: GCA_021229015.1. Lineage (NCBI taxonomy): Eukaryota > Metazoa > Mollusca > Bivalvia > Adapedonta > Solenidae > Solen > Solen grandis. Next base: position 9,719 of record JAIFHC010000154.1, on the reverse strand, counting down.
ATAGAAATACAGTTTTATTTATTTTAACATTTGAAAGATACAGTTGTAGCTGTAAAAATACACCTGTATTTATTTTAACGTTTTAAAGGGACAGTTGTTATGATGAATGTATATTAGGTGCCACTGAACATGTATCTAAATTAAACTGGATTTTTTGCGGTACAGCTGTGGTTGTGGCTTTATCCCTGTTGTAGTCATAGATGTTATTTTAATTTAACATTTGTAAATGTAATTGTTTAGTTAACTCTGCATCTCGAATACAACTCTCTAATACCTGGACACTAGATTTCGCTTTATTTCTTATGAGTCTCGCCCCGTTTCACACTGATTTATTACTTCACCATAACATTGTCCGGAAAGACGGTTTACTGATACTTTATTTTTATCCATTTCTTCATGTTGTATGTTTCCTACCAGGGATAAAAAGCAAGACTGATCTGCGATGTTCTTATTCTTCAAATCAAAACAGATTAAGGGCGTATGTTAGTTTACCATCGCAATGACTCGGGCATGGTAAGTGTACCATACTCCAAATGTTTGAATATATGAAGGTGTCACAATGTCAGCACAACTACACTTTAAGGGTTGTTTCGCCAGTAAAATGAACTAGGTGACCTAAACTTAATTTACATTATTTTGATCTAGCAACCATTAAAAATTATTTACAAGAAAACTTGAAAAAAATCTACTGAAGGATTTTTTGTAAAATAAAATTGTTTGAAAATTAAGCTATTTTTTCTCCCCCTTTAAAAAAATAATTCTATGGGTATTTGTCCATAACAGAAAAAATATAGCGCGTGAGGGTATTTTAACCATTTATTCAGATATGGAACTATCAAGAATAAACTGATAGTATGTGTCATCTATTGGAAGCATTTTAATTCTTTATTCCTTTTAATGACAATTGTAGATTTTAGCTATTTATTAAAGACGGTTACCACAGATAAACAAAAGTAGCATAAAATATATTGAATACGCACGGTGACCTATCATTTTTTTTTATTTTTGTATTCAAAACAATCTTTTTACACAAAATTATGTGAAATCAGAAAATTCTATTTAAGAAAAAAAACTGTAGCATAGGCCTACGCCCTTTAATTCTTTTAGCCTAGTTTCGCTCTCACCCCTCGATATATAAAATACATATCTCAGTATATAAATTGTATAACCAATGTGTTATTTGCAAATCGGCAAAATGATGTAAACTGATCGAGTGTTTTATTCTAATACTTGTGGAAATATATTATAGATTTACTATGTGCTTGAAATTGGGCTTGTTCAACGCTACAGTAGAGTAGGATACGGTCCGAAATAAGTTTTTTTTGTGACGAAATAAAAAATAACAGGTGAACGATAGGTTTTAAACGAGATCTCGCTGAAACACTTAACATCTTGCGGACGCCTAACAGACAGACGCTTTACAGTATCATTCATGCAAGAGATATGCGATCCTATGAGAGATATACATATTGGGTTTAATCGGCAATAAAATGAAGAGACTACACATCCCATGTTATCTCGCGGTCACATGATCGTACACGTAACTTAACAAGAGCTTCTCCTAACTAGCTATTTACCTACGAACATTAAGAATTGCGGGTCTCTGTTAGGTCATTGATAGGACTAAATGATGCCCTGAAATAACAGTGAATGTCTTAATGGCGTTTGAATTCTCTTTGTTCAACCGTCGTTCATCATTAAATGTTTTTCCGTGAGTATAGGAACATCTACCAAGGAATATCGTTTAAGTACTCATTCGGCGCTGTCTTACGTCATTATCCCTTGGTAGGTCAAAAGTGAGGTAATACAACTTAACACACAAAAAAAGACATACTTAGTATAAGAATATGATGTAGATGTCACATTTGTTTTCAGTAAAACATATGCAACCTCTAAATGTTCAGCGACTGTCATGCAATATATGACTGTTGTCTGTAGCCAGTCTAGTTTCAAGTTAGAGGCATAGGTGTATCACGGTATGTTTGTTTCAACATTTAAAAATGTTGTAGAATGCCAAATACAGCAAAATTTAAAGTTTGAAATAGCTTCCAGTTATACTTATGCAAACAAAGGAATAAAGAGCAAATTATCACCCATTAATCCAAGAAAGCGTCAGATTCCTTTTCTGCATTTCGATTTAATATCACCGAAACTGCTATAATTGACTTACAATACGCACAAGGCTTTTGAAGAAAGATCGAAATTGTATCTAAAAATAGTTTTAGTTTCTTAGAAAATATTCCACAAAGGCCATAATAATTTGATTTATCTTCCAGCAAATACTCAAAGAAGCCATTCAGCTTCAAACGTCAAGGCACTATAGTAGATCGTACAGTTACCATCCAGCTGCATACAAACAAGATATACTGCAGGGAAAATTAAAAAAAAAAATACATTTGTGCATGTAGTTCAAGATCAACATAAGAATGTAATCAACGTATTGTCTATTTTATCTACAAGGTTCTTATGTAGTTTTGGGCCCATTATAATGTGTTGACAAATATGTCTCCCACCATATTTATTTCGTGGTTTCAAATTGTTGTTGATGAAATTATCTATCCCGCCCGACTAATATTTCATACCGGATAAAGTTTTTCATAACAATTTGCAAAATGACAATATCAGTGATATATTATAAATTACCATTTTCTATGTCACATTGAAAGGTTATAATAAAAAAACATAACAAGACAAAGCAAAGCAACAGAACCACATCATGAACACACTAGTATTTACTAATTGCACTTGATCTACATTAACTTGAAGGGGGATTCGCAATACGAAATTGTTGATTCAACAAATCTCGACACAACTGCATAATTGTTAGATTTTATTTAGTTTATCGATGAAGAATCAACGTGTAGCAATCGGGAATGTCAGCTGATTTCCCTCAAGATCGAGAAGTAGACAAGGCGATATGTGATATGACTAGAAAGAAAATAATTGTCAATATAAGGCTTAGAATAGCTGACATCATCTGTTTATCTTTACTTTAGCAAAAACTGACGACGTCGTAAGATTAAAAAGAAACCAAGTCCTGTCCAGTATCAACGCATTCCATGTATTAGAAATCGAGCGATAGCATATGCACTTACGATGTTCTGAAGTTCTAACTACCATGATGTGACTTTTTGACGAAATCTGCTCGTGGTGTATATCAAACCAACTTAAAATACCACAAAATTTAATATCTTTTTGCATGGCACATGCACATCTATGATACACAGTTGACGCCAAGTGCATATACACAGACTTCGTTCTGCTTAAAACTTGATTAAAATTATTTGCATAGTTTTAATATAAGGCAAAAATAAACAACACTAAGTAATAAATTGATAATATGATTAATCATTTACAAAATAAAGATGATAAAGATAAGAATAAAAGTACATTCTGGAAGATTGCTGTTATGAGCACATTAAAGTATGATGTACATTTTGAAAAAAAATCATTTTAAAAATTTTTTTTTTAAAAACCTATCTCTCTAGAAGGTCCCTGGGTTGCACCTGTGAAGTCGTCCCCATCCCCTGGTGGCAGCGATCTTCCGCCCCTCGCACCCGTAGTTACTGAGAATAGATTTAAAATTTGTGTTGATACTTTATCCTTTAGTTTATACATCCATTTCGGGTCATTATTTTGAATCACGCCGAAATAAATTAAAAACCCAAGAGAAATGTTTCTGTTGATAAACGGTGCATCAGCTCCACGTACAAGTACTCGAATATGAAACTTTAATTGATATTATTTCTGATGCCGAATATGCTTGGTTTAATAACTGTCACTCGTGATATTTTGCCACTGAAAAGATATCCAGACAAATAATTATTTACACATCCTTATTCTATTAAATCTTTGATGCAAAAAACATCTCAGAGAGATCCGACAGACTTGATGGAAGATATTACAGAGGAAACCTAGAACGACGTCGACGTTCCGCATCTGCCCCTCCTGCAATTAATTCTGATGATGGTTGTGAAGCCAAATTGAATAAGTGAAAGATGACATTCATCGGTATAGTGTTATAAAGGATATGGTTTTCTCTGCCAGGGGACATACATTCTAGACGTTTCATTTATATTTATGCAAATTAGAATAAATGCATAACAAACAGAGCGGGATTCCGGGATAAGATTTCGATTCAATTGCCAACTGACTTCCCAATTCGATTTCGGGCTTACTTGGTCGAGTTCTTTTATTTGCATTTTTTTCTTGGATGAAGTCCTACACAGCAAGACAAATTATATAAATGTTAATTTTGGTTTCAGTATATAAAAGGCATAATGAATTAAGAAATGTTTAAGACCAGTGATTTCTATAGTGCATAATACAAAGTTCATATAAATGATATCTCAGAAAATGATTATAATTTGGTTGTTTTTCCTCTTCATGAAATGCGAAAGATATGAAGTACTGTGCCTATTCAATAATTATCCATTATTTTGCTGAAGACAGACTGTCGGATATGAATGCCGGGAAAAAGACATACATAATTATGGATAGGCAGACAGGAAGTGCAACTTAGAAAAATATCTTTGTAGTAGAAATGCCTTTGTAATATTGAGAATTAATTCGAGTTTCAACATCTTATGATATTGTTTCGGTAAATATTTCTGCCTTTCACGAAACATCTTAAATTAAGATTTTCCTCTATTCATATTTCTAATATCTAGAAATCCATTATTTATTGCACTAAAGATATGTTTGTCCAAATATGCTGCTCATAGCATGATGTCTTAATTGTTTCAAATATCATATTAATTCAGGTGCAGAACTTGAGAATTTGTGTTGAGTAAAACGTAGGCCTGATATCTTGATGATTCGAATTTGGAAACGATGCACTACCTTTTCTCTTAATGAAATCAGGAATAAGATATTTTGCAAAAGTCTCAAACCATTGACCCGAAGCTAAGTTATTAAGCAAGGACTTAGACAAATAGCGCCACCAAAGGAGATGCATATTAAAATTGTGTTTTTACTTCGCTGCTTCCTTATTCATCCCAGTAAATACAATGTTATTATTGACCAAATTTTGTTTGATTTACCTTTATTGCACATCCATACTCTGTTTCAAAGAGCTGTACTGCCCGAGATCAAATGTACACCAAAATGTGTGTGTGTCTCATACCCCATGACAAGCGATGGTGTGTTATCGCGACAGCATTGTTTCGGTTAAATGGCGATATCCAGCTAATTATAGGAAGATGATAGCTGTTAATGCACCCGAGAAGAACCGCTAGCCTTCAACATGTCAGCTGGAGGGGTTCCTTACTGAAACGGGCCAACCACAACCTCGAGGGGCAAAGTGATGCTAAGTCAACGGTTAAAACCACTAAGCCTCGTTATCATTGTAACCACAACAACAACAAATTTAAAGGATATGTCAAAGAGAAGTCAGAGATGTAACTGTATTTAACGCAAAATATTATAGATACGATAAATCCTTTAAAATCAAATTACCGAATACGTGTAACCCAAAACTGCTCTTATATTGATTCAGTGATAATTCCCAGCAGGTTAATACTTTGAGGACTCCAAAAAGTATTGACAAAACAATCAAAGGTATTTCCATCCTGTCCTCAACAATTTCCTGAACCATATTGACGTCGCATTCAATAGGAAACCACGCATCAACAATCTTTCAAACCGTCATGTTTGCAGCTGACATTTCCACGACTACGGTTTCTATAACAGCGTCACCACACAATGTCATTTGGCAACGGTAGGGTCCGTATAGAATTCAAAAGATCAGTGACGTCTTGCCTTTATTGTTGTACATGAGAGATATCTCACCATTTCCCCAAACCGCTGAAGAGACTAATCTTGCAGTTGGATTTAAATTCAAAAGTCAACCCGAAATTGAAGAGTACGTACACTGTACTGTACGAGCTTTGAAATCAAAACCAAGCGAAATTCGCAGGAAAACATGGACTTTGCTAATCTGAGATAGTATTGGGTAGGTGAAACATCTGTAAGATGATGACCATTATTAGAAGTGACCTAATTACAATATAATGGATAAATCATTATGTTCCAAAAAACATTTGAAGCATCAAGTTTACCGATGTACATATTGACAATGTTTGTGCTTTAAATGTCTTAATTGTGTTTTGAAGTGTCTCTTGTTTTTCTCGTATGGAACATGATAACACTGATTTGAGTAATACATTTTACTGATTTGTGTGATACATTTTACTGATTTGTGTGATGCATTTTACTGATTTGTAATACTTTTTGATTTGTGTGATACATTTTACTGATTTGTGTGATGCATTTTACTGATTTGTGAGATACATTTTACTGATTTGTGTGATACATTTTACTGATTTGTGTGATGCATTTTACTGATTTGTGAGATACATTTTACTGATTTGTGTGATGCATTTTACTGATATGTGTGATACATTTTACTGATTTGTGTGATGCATTTTACTGATTTGTGTGATACATTTTACTGATTTGTGTGATGCATTTTACTGATTTGTGTGATACATTTTACTGATTTGTGTGATGCATTTTACTGATATGTGTGATACATTTTACTGATTTGTGTGATGCATTTTACTGATTTGTGTGATACATTTTACTGATTTGTGTGATGCATTTTACTGATTTGTGAGATACATTTTACTGATTTGTGTGATGCATTTTACTGATATGTGTGATACATTTTACTGATTTGTGTGATGCATTTTACTGATTTGTGTGATGCATTTTACTGATATGTGTGATACATTTTACTGATTTGTGTGATGCATTTTACTGATTTGTGAGATGCATTTTACTGATTTGTGTGATGCATTTTACTGATATGTGATACATTTTACTGATTTGTGAGATGCATTTTACTGATTTGTGTGATGCATTTTACTGATATATGTGATACATTTTACTGATTTGTGTGATGCATTTTACTGAAAGGGTGACTGAAGTGAAAAGTGATTATAGAAATAAATACATTAACGACAATTTTTAACGACATTGCCTGTAAAAAGTAGGTGAACATTTCGTAAATTTACAAGTAATATTCAAGTATTTCAGTATCATCTTAGTTGTAACACGTAAGCATATACGCTGACAAAGATCCGATCTTTTGTTAGCGCCCCCCCCCCCCTCCCACCATCTCTCTATTATATAGTAATCAATTTGACTAATTTAATATATTTTGCAAGCCGATCCATTTTACCCTGTCAATCATCTTTTTTTAAAATTTATTTCTATTTTTGGGAAAACTAAACATTTTGAATTGTGAAGCTGTGGGCATGCAGACACAGATTAAAAGCGTTTGTACTGCAAGAACAAATCATTTATGTTATACGTATATTGATGCGATTCGTCTTATGTTAGACTACATGGGAGCAGCTAAGAGTTGTGGCTATGCATGGCTGCATACTTGAAAATGATAGAAAGCTTAGATTATTTTAAATGTGCATTAAATGACAGCCCGTACAATAAGTAACTTTAAGTATTTCGTCTCACAGGATTTGTGTTACCGGCTCTAACTTTATCTCGGACATCATCTAAAATAAATAGAGACAAGTTTAAGGATTGCCTTTGAGTGCTCAATTACTAAGTGATTTATTGGGTCATTTTTATCATGTCTGATTACATTTTACATAAACTTAACAGTTTCTTCAAGTTGTCAAATATATACATATCCATAGTCAATTACCGAATATAAATGACCCAACTTTATCATGCAATGAATCTAATATTATGTGATGAACACATAGCATGATGAGGGAAAGATGGACCATACATATGAAATTAATACCTGAAAAAACTATAAATACGTACGTAAATGATAATTAACGAAACAGCTGGTTTATTTAGGTGAATCTGAATACTTCATAGCACATTTACTAAGCATATATATTACTGAACATGTCTTTTAAATTCAGACATTAATTGAACAAATGTAGACATACTAAAGTGTCCGATGTACTACTTTTAAAATATTTAAAATACTAGGGTAATGTGGAGATTTACATGTAGCCGTTGATAAGATTTCTTTTAGAAATTCGGATTATCAAGTTGACTAAGTAGGAAAGAAAACGAGTCGAGAAAGTCTATTTTTATCATACAAAAACGTCAAGAAAAGATGTGCCTATACAATCAAATTTTAAAACATAAATGATATGGGTTGGACAAAGTTTTGATTGAGACTGAATATCTGTAATGTTTCACTATTCAATATTTCAGTTTAAGACATCTTGGTAAATTATGTTCTAAAAGGCATCTCAGAAAATTATGTTCCATGTACTCGCAGATAAAGCTCAACTCCTGATTTCACTTGCATTCACAACGCAAATTATTACAGATCTATGATTACCCTAGACGTTTGCAGTTCAAGAAATGTATATCATTTGAAAGAACTGATAAGGTAATAAAAATGAAAAGTATTTCAAGATAACTTGTGTATTTGGTGCAAACATTTTAAAGGTTTGATGAAAACGGTTACCGTCGGAGGCAACCAAGGCTGAATTATTGGGATTCATTTTTCCCACTGCACATACCGTAACATATTTCGGTGAACTTCATTTCCCCATTGTTACAATTTCGCTTAAGCATAAAATATTCATTATTTACGTGCACAGCGGTGGGAGGGTGTATTACATTCTGATTATATACCTAATTTATGTATTTCTTTAAGAGGTAAATTCTCAAGAAATGCGGACTTCTAGAAAAAAAAATGAATCTCTCTCTCCGATAATAATGAGGAAGTTAATGATGACGATGATAACAGAATATCAAATGATGAAGATATTTGTTATTTTTCTGGGTTAATATGCTATGCCTATCTTTTTCAACATATTGTAGAGCTTGTGAACGATATATTACATCATAACATATTTAGAAAAAATGGGTCTTTTTGACACCATATTCGTTACGTTGCGAAAAAAAAAAACAGAAAAAAAAACATACACATAAACATAGATTAATCTTCATGAATTTATTTACTTTTTTCTTTATTCTTATTCAAGTTTTATTATCTAATCATTTAGGAGACATATATCTAATTTTGTCCATGGATCAGTACCTTGTCTGTTTAATTATGATGGATATTGTAGATAGATAAAGGGATGTGCAACGCAAGTAAATAAAAATCATTTATCTTGTTTATTCTAGGTACATTTGGTGCATATCCAAACTATAGTAAAACCTATCTATACAGAAACATTCCACAAACTTGACAAATGCACAAGACATGCAGTTTCTGAAATATAAGACCATTTTGCTGCTAGTAATTTACACGTACAAAAGGATAATAAAAATAATATGGAACTATCAAAAATCGAATTATGGTCCAGGACTTGGGGAATATATAGTTGGAGGGAATCCATCATATAATATTAAAGTGGTTTTTTTTTCCGGACACTTAAAAAAAACAAACTAAGGGGGATAATTCAATAATTAGATGAGCTAGAGTTACATCTCTTGTACACGGCACTTTTATGCCTTATAAGGTATCCATAATTTACGGCTGGTTTGACTCCATGAAAAAGTGTTATGAAATGACTATAACGACGAAGGACAAAGTAATCTCTTTGTGTCTGCCATGCATACAGGCGACACAATAACAATGTATTCTAAAATCTTTATGTATATCCTTTCAGTGCTGTGAAGCATACACGAAGATTTGGTTAAATGATATGTAAATGACTATAAAGATATTTTCAAACTTAAAATGTAGTCATTTTATATAGTTTGTGTATGGCATG
>JAIFHC010000153.1:0-50000 GCA_021229015.1 Solen grandis | reverse complement strand
AAAAGATATGTTCTGTTCTGTTCTGTTCTAATGTCTTTATAGTTGTGAAGTACACAGTAAAGACACTATTAAATGGGTCGTGTCATATTATGTATTCCCTTTGACATGTTTATCATTTTCTTTAATCTGGCAATTACAGACTATCATACAGATATGGTACGTGAATGTTACGTGACACGGACATACAAAAGAACGGACAACCAGTGTCTGAATCTGAAGAAAGGTAGGTTAATCAGTTTGTTAGACAATGTAGTCAAATCACTTTTGAACTCATATTGGGGTCCCATGAAGGTTTTTGAAAACTTTAAAAAGCAAGCAATGACTTCATCTGCATATCATCGATATTGTTTGCTTAAACATATATAACGCAAATGTAAGAATATAACTCGAATGACACTAGCACAATTATTTGTGCATGAAAGAGCATATCTATAAGAAATCATGTTTGTGGGGGGATGGTCTATGAACATGTAAAATGTTAGAAAGGAAACTAAAATAACATTCTCGAGATATAGGGCTTGAGATGGGTTGAAGTGGGTCACTTCACTTCATTCTGTATCAAAATATGCATTTTGATACATGAAAATTACCGAACGATTTAAGTAAAACATATATGTAGTTCAGTCCGTTTGTTGAGCCTTGACATTTTACAAGAAATAACCCATACATATTGACAAATACTAGATTTAAATACTAAATGTTAGATTACCTGTAATGGGTATATAAGCTATACGACATTAGATGAGTGTACCATCGGAAATGTCTAGCATTTGATAATGATCATTTACATGTTTTCAGGGATGAGAATCACACAGCTGCTGTCTCCATCATCCAAGGGTTGGGCGTTCGGCGAAGCAATTCGCCAGGGTGACTCTGACATCAAGTTTGGCTATTTTCACTCTGGCTGTGTTGAATACATGAAGGAGATTCAAACACAGAACAACCACATGCCAGGAGACTACATTTGCACGTAAGAAAGTCATGTCGTTATGGAGTGCAAAAAGTTACACCTTTACCGGACGTGGTATAAGGTTCACTTCATCTTACAAGATGGCTGACAATCGTTTGCGGGAGGAATTTTGGGAGTTTGGAAGCATCAGATTGTGTCCGGAAAGGTTGTCGTCCTACTAACAACTGATACGGAAGAGCAACACGATTTAACCAGTTGCTGTTATGTTATTAACTTGTTATGTTGTTCATGTTTACATATTTTGTTTTGTGTTTTAATGTGCTGTACTTCATATATAACTATTACTAAATTTATCTGTCTGCCTATCTATCTATCTATCTATCTATCGCCCAGTCTTTCTGTCAGTCGGCCTTAAAACTGTTCTATAAGTATCTGTAGATGTTGTTATTTTATTGTCATTTTGCAATACAATAAAAAAAATATGTCACAAATAGTTGTCTTAATGTATCAAATCCCTGCTTACCTTGTCCCGATGATAATGGGCTGTGATCCATGTAAAATTTAAAATGGCATTACCATGAAATCGGTAACAATCTTCGAGAGAACCTCATGGATCGCTACCCTTGTTCAGTAAATGTTTGTGGTCTAGAAAACAAAACCTGTTTTTTATTATTATTATTGTTACTGTAAGCGGAATCTGACAATTTTTAATAAGCACTGAAGAAAAAAAAATCTACAAGAAATACAGCAATATCATTTCCACTTTCACAAACCAAACAATACATGTTGTCAAAATTTGAAGGTTTTAGCATAAAAAAAATCCTAAGCAATATTAAAAGGGCAATAACTCGTGGCCTAATTGGCTGAAATCAGCCATAATTAAATTAAGCCGAGGGAATATGGCTGTAAACATAAATTGTCATAAAATTTGAAGATGATTGCTGAAGAAATAATAGTGCTGCTAGAGTGAAATTTGACATTTTTTAATATTAAAAGAGCCATAACTCCTGATCTTATTGGGCAATACTAGTATTAGTATTAGCCATAAGCCAACTGGGCAATTAACACTGTCATAGAGTTTGACGATGATTGCTTAAGAAATTAAGATGCTAGAGTGCAATCAAAATGAAATTTGGCATTATTTTTAATTTTAAAAGGGCCACAACTCCTCACCTAATTGACCCATATCAGCCTTAATCAAACTTGGCTGATAGATAATGTCAATAAACATTGTCATTAAGGTTGAAGATGATTGGTGAAGAAATAAGTGAAATAAGCTCAAACAAAGGGAAATCTGGCATTTTTCTATATTAAAATGGCCGTAACTCCTGGCCTAATTGGGCAATGTTAGCCACAATCAAACTTGGCCAAGAACAGAACAGAACAGTTCTTGGCCAAGAAATCATGGCAATAAAAATTGCCATAAAGTTTGAAGATGGTTGCATAATAAATAAAGATGCTAGAGTGCAAACAAATTAAAATCTGGCATTCTTTTTATTAAGAGGGCAATAAATCCTGACCTAATTAGGCGATTAAAGCCATAATTGAACATGGCCGATAGATTATGGCAATAAACATTAATTGTCATACAGTTTAAAGACGATCGCTGATAAATGAAAATGCTAGAGTGCAAACAAACTAATAGTGGACGACAACGGACGGACGATAGACATTCACCGATCCTGGCGCATGTGCTCAGGTGAGCTAAAAACCTAAACAACAACAATAATATCAATAAACATGATCACAAAACACATACACATGCCGAAATATCTTCACAAAATGTAAACATTGTAGGCCTATGCTAAAACGTGGTTTAAAGTGCTATTGACAAAAATAGGACTTCCGTTTCGGCGAGTTTTCATAGAAATAAATGCGTGTACAAAATTGCATTCTTTCATTTATTGACTTTTCGACTTCGGTGTAAACAGAGGATATTTAAATATCATTTAAACCTACTATTTTTTGTAAACGGCTAACTAATTTTAAATGTTATGTAAAACCCATAAAAATCGTATTTACTTCTGGCAAATAAAAGAAGGCATCATGGCAAAGTTTATTATTCTGGTCCTTCAAACAGATTTGTTTACGCATAATGCTAAACTATTTTTTACTAAAAAAATGTATGTGTCATATGAGATAACATCTATGTTGACTCACTCAAACCATTTACTTCGATTGGGAAACAAGTTCTTGCAACTTATACTTATCCCTCTAGTTGGTTCTGGGTTGGACCAGTACTTTGCGCCTGGGAATGATCCGTACCAACAACTTAGTCGAGTATGTTACCAATGAACCACGGCGCCCTTGCACAAATTGATTACGAATGACCAAAGGGGCCGCCGTGGCCGAAGCGGTTACAGTCGTGGACTACAAATCTCTCAGCCCCTCATCGCTGTGGGTTCGAATCCCGGTAGGGCCTTCGGATTTTTCATGTGAGGAAGCCTTCCAGCTGGCTTGCGGTAGGTCGGTGGTCCTACCCGGGTACCTCTGTGTACTCGGGGTCTTCCTCCACCTGTAATTAGCTGGACGTCGCTATATGATTGAAATACTATCGCAGCGACGGTAAACCCCAATACAACAACAACAACAACGAATGACCAAACTGGTGTAAACCATAGTGCATATAAAATTATGGACATAGGCATATCCTGCCTGTGGTGAATTGTTCTTAAAAATATTCAAGGGTAGTGTTAAGAGTTAGCTGCCGGCAGATTGATGATTTTTCAGGTATGAAAAAATTGCCGATTTCGTTTTTAAAAAAAGTTAAAAAGGTAATGATTTTTTTTCTACTTCAGCAAAAAATCTTAGTATTCTGCAGAGTAGATGCATACCTACCGCTAGCTATGCCAATTAAACTAATCATAAATGGGTTGTGTTTCTAAATGTCATCAGCTTTACTATTTTTACATAACTTTTTAAGTATTATTTTTATGAAACTAACTCCTAAATATTTTTTCTGAAAAGAATAACTACAAACAGTAGGCCGATACATCATCATGATAACTTTTTTAATATTTACGAATATAATAATCTACATGTATGTGTATTCACGGTCTCTTAATATAGAAAAAGAAATGAAAGAATTTGAAAATTTCAATCTGCCATAGTTTAGGACAATCCATATTTTGGGACAATGTATATGTAGATTATGCCTGATCACTAATTCAAATCAAATCCAGGTAATCATTCATTGAACAATGTTACTGATAAGTCGATGAATACGAAATACTAATGAACTGAAAACACAATTTATGTGAGATATAATATAAAACGGATATTAAAGAATTTATATTAAATATCAACATCTTATATTACTGAATATTATTTGTTTTGTGTCATTGCTTTAATATTTAGAAAAAAAAAATGTACAAAAATCGACACGCAGAAGGGGCCCAACCCTTCTGCAACCATCCGACCCTAAAACGTGCGCCTGTTTTTTGTTTTTTGTTTTTAATCAATCTTGGAAGCCTGTGTGTGAAGGCTGCTTCCAGATCGACAATTAGACAAACCTTCGAACCTTATACAGCATATACCCGGTATTCCCTTCAACATATTTGACAAAACATGTTTAAAGTGATTTTTTTCCTCAGACTTAAACAAAACTGTCTTTTACACTGTTGAGTCAAAATCTGATGATTATTCAAAGCATTCACTAATTGATAGTGTACACAAGTCACTTTTTTTTGGGAGGGGGTAAAAAACACATTTTTTTTTTATGCCAGTTTGCGGTTGAAAATGCACGAGACACCTATATTTTTTACCCTATCCCCCATTACCGGAGTAAATGCCCTTTCAGTAATATCAATGTCCCAGTCTGCCCCACCCCTACCCCCTACTACCGTCATTTTTTTTTAATACAACTGTAATCAAATACTATTGCACAGTAATTATTCAATAGTATGGTTTGCGAAGGTAAAATATAAAATCATATTACTCAAGACTCAGTCTCTCGTCACTCCCTCGGGAGAACTTCATTTCTTGCATTGGAATTTTCCCTATATGTTCGCGAAATTTTATCAAGGAAAACAGGCCGGGGAAACATACGCCTAGCCTCCCGGAAGCTCATGGTAAACATTCGCGGAGCTTCCGCGAAATATTTTTTCCTCCGAGGAATCCCCTAGGATTCGGTGATGTCTCGAAAGTTCGGCGACCTTTCTGTGACACATTCCAGATCTTGTGATAAAATCTCAGAATATTCGCAAAAATTCGGCAAGCGCATTCTAAAACGTGTTGCTTTTTTGGTCAACCTTAGACTGAGACGGTCAAAAAGACCATGGTACATTGCTGGGGGCATCCTCATAACACCGCCCCCGTCCACCCCCAAAGTCTACCCTTGATTTTTTTCTTTTAATTCCATCACCAAATTCTCATAATTTCCATGATCTTATCTTCGCCGAGGCACCTAGGATGGTTCGACACAACGAAACATCCCCTTATCTACGGGGATATTCTCCCGATAGTGTTTCAAATTCGGCGAAGCTCCGGATCATCGGAGAAATGTCCCGAGTATCGGGAGCCATCCACGATAATACAAGGCCATTGTACCATAGCCGAAACATCAGTGAATGAAACGGACCAATCGCGAAGCTTCTCATGGGACTGCTCCGTCTTTTTGGCTCAAACATCTGATGCCATCGGGAGAAAAAAATGTGTATTTCCACATTCTCCAGTGTGATGTACGCATTAAATTTTAAATATAGCGCCCCCACCCCCAACCTGAAATCCTGGTACCGGCTCAATATGTTACAATAATAGGCATATTTATCAGAATATCACTTTTAAAGATTTAAATCACGGAGCTACATTTAATTAATGATTCATTTTTATAGAATCAGGAATGAGAGTGAAAATATTCATTGGCAAAAAGAGATTCAAAAACCTCATGCAATAAATCTGAATCTATTTTCGAGCTCTGTAGTCAAAGGTGAAACAACTCTTGTGTTCTTAAAGCAGTCTTAACATACTTATATCCCTTAGCAAATTCGAAAGTAAGTCTAAAAATCTGAGCCCAAAACCGCAGATTTTCCAAATTTGCGCATGCGCGGTTTGCATTTTCATTACTTTCCAACATGGCGCCGAAAACCAGTTAGAACTTTGTTTTGATTCGAATAAAGCGTTTTCGGCATCATATACAAGCTGATTTTTAAATCATAATTTGTGGTAAGTTTGGGTAGATATATTTGATATTGAATAGCAAAGTTATTATTTCGATTGAGATTAAATACCAGTGTATCACCGCCCTAAAATTTTGTAAAAAAGCACACAAAAAAAACCACACAAGCGATTATTTAGAAAAAAACCCCAACTCATTTGACTTTTACACATTTTAGCTCGAAGGGTAGTCTATTTTTTTGTGAAATTATCTTTTGCGATTTTGATTCATGTAACTTTTTAAATGGTGATCAGGTATTCCTGTGTCAAAAAAAAAAAAAAGCCTGTCACGGACTGAGCCAGGTCGAATAGATTTTTTTCCATCTCATTTCACAAGTGATAGTAGTGAACAATATAAAACCTGATCAGCCATGATGATACTTGCAGACTGATCTAGTGTTATACTTTCCAGAACAGTACGACTCTCAAGAGGTAAATGTCTCATGCGAAACCAGCATTCACCAATCCAAGCAGTGACCCAACCCAACACTGCTTAATTTAGCAAGTTGGGAATAACAAGTAACCACATAGTTAAACTTGTCCTATGTCACTTCATCGCCTTCGCTGGATCTCTACCCAGGCCTTATCTAAAAGCTTCAGGAAATTTAAATATTATTTACATGTGAGGGTAATCATGTGACTAATCTGTGATTGGATAACTACAGTTAGGTTCTCCTCGCTGGTTATGCGATATAGAATGGTATGTGGTTTTCTCTATAAATAAATAAAACATATTTCATATAAAATTTATTTTGAAAAGTTGTTTTATACAGCAGAATTTCCTTGATTTTGCCAGGGCCGATTTATTGGCAAAGAGCATTTTACCTTTTGTTGTTGGACAGTCATAACTGAACTGAAGTTTAAATTGCTTCGTCAATAGTCACATGATCAATATTTAAAAATGTCTGTTTAAAACTATGAGGTAAGCAGTTTGGTTTTTACCGTCACCGTATTTCATGAAATCTGTAAGCTAAGACAATGATGTTGAATGAATGGAAATAAAAATATGTCTTCTAACCATATCTGCCTGAATTTTTACATGTGCATCTTAAAACAATCGATTTGAATGGTAGAAGGTAAGAGTGTCAATGTAAATTTCCCAAAGCTTTTATGTAAGGCCTAGGTAGAGATCCAGCGGAGGCAAATACATAAAAAATAACTGGAGTGAATCTCAGTAGAGACTAACCCTGCAGCTTGGTTCATACAAGCCATCTGCCCTAGTCCTGATTAGAAGTCCTAAATGTAACCTATTTTACCTTTTTCTGTCATTATATCTAATATTTTACATTTTTCATTTTCCATGTTACGTCAGGTCTTAACAGATGTCATTGTCTGCAAAAACGTGTAGCAAACTTATTGGCATTGTACATCGATTTAGTTCTAATCAGTAAAGATGTTAAAGAAATTAAATATCTGATGAAAGATAAATGCAAACTGAACATGCTGATACTAATGAACTTATATTTCTTGCCTTAGATAGGAGATATGTCTATTGAAATATCACAACTGTCGCTTCAAATATCTGACCCATTTCCATGTATACATGTTGACATCATATTGATAGCTGATAGGTCCATTTTCAAAGTATGGTCCATAGTGAATATATTTTCATTTTTAAACAATATTTTAAAGGAAAGTACCTGAAATGGGGAAGAGTGATTCCTGTGACTGATGACTTTGTCATTGTCATCCAGATATTCTGTGTTAATTATTGTATCAGGGTGTTCGTTTGATCCGAGCTCCCGGGTTTTGACCTGTGAAAATCAAGAAATACCTGTAATTTGATATTTGGTACATAGCATTAGTTCATGTTGCCGCAACATTATGCTTAACCAACGATATGTTACGTATCGCGATACAGTGGTCATGATACCATACGTATCACGATACAGGCTTTTAAGTTTTGTCAATCTTCTTTCCTATCTTTAAATGAAGAATAAATAATTAAGAAACACAGATAAATTCTTAATTGTTTAATATATCAGTTTTTATCATAATAAATACAAATTAAGTTGTGCTTTCTGTAGAAACAATGTTTCTTAAATTTTAAATTATTAAAAAAAAATCATTAAAAACATAAAACACTTTTTTATATGATTTAATTTGTTGTTTACTGATAAAAATCTTGTTTTAACGTCATTAAATAATCAAGAGTAATATCAAAACTACATGATAGTGCCGTATATATTGCAGACACTTAATTAAACTTATACAACTTATTTTAAATGCTAATTCCATAATAGACGTCAGCATGACAACAACTGAAATATTTTCAATGAAATCACTAATGATGATACTTGAAGTTGAAGCATCCACATTTATACCAAGGAAAAAACACCTGCAGTTCCAGTTGCATCAAAGCATTTGATTGATCCCATTTTATATAAATCAGTATATTTCTGTAGTTACCTGTTGAAATTTCGCTCTTTTACTCAAAAGGCAAATTGATCAATCAATTAAATTGATTAAAAATACAGAGGTCATCAAACATTCTTGATGTTAATGCATATAGCCGCCATTGTGATGATTACGCAATTTTAGCAGTAAAACAGTAGCCGGTAAAGAGCGTGAGAGGTGTTAACCAACATTATGAACGATACTGTCCGAGTATTCCGTATCATTGCATAATTTGGAAGCATAAGAATGAGTGTTGATTGGATGACATTCCAAGAATGACTCTGCCTTTTTATTGATTTTTTTAACTGCCCACAGCAAGTGCTTTCATTTAAGTAATATACAATATAGAGCGATATGCATTATTTACTTTCTCTTTTGTTTTCTTTTAAGTTAATGGAAAATCGTATTGTCAGGAGAATTTTTATTTCTCAGAGGTGAAAAATATTGCCTTTTTTTCAGAGGGGAAGCCGCTGTTATAAAAAAGAAAGAAAAAAACTTGGAAGTTAACAATACCGTACTGTACCCTGCAGACCTGGAAGTGTATCGTGAACTGTACCGTAAAGAAAATATAACGGTATATCGTCATATGGTATACCGTTACACCCTTACTGGCTTACTGGCTTACTCAACATCAGTGCAAAATTTGTGCCCCTGGGGTCACAGTGGGCCACACCAAGATTTTTATATAGAAATTTATAGGGAATTCTTGAAAACCCTTCTCTTCCAAAACTAATTCATGGATTTTTTAACCATATTTAACTAAAATGATACTTATGTTAGCCTTAGGCTAATTCCTAATTCTCTTGAATTTCATGAAGAACTTTGGTTGCCATGGAAACCAGAAGACATAACTTCAAATTGAGTTTTATCAAAAACATACAGACCTACAGATTTGATGTTTGGTACATAGCATCAGCTTCTGGTGCCCCAATACTATCAACAAATAAGTACATCAGGGTTTACGTGAGGACACTCCTGGGACCACACCCAGATTTTGTATGGAACTGAAATCATTGGTTGGATCATGAAGAACTTTTGTTGCTATGGCAACCAGAATTCATTACTATAAAATGCCTTCTGTTAGAAACATACAGACCTACAGCTTTGATATATGGTATATCTATAGTATCCTCTCATGGTTCCAGCCTTCTACAACAAACCAAATTCAGGTGAGCGATTTAGGGCCATCTTGGCCCCCTTGTATTAGGGATTGGGCACCACAGGGAGAAATAAAACCATGACACCAGGGTTCTTTAAAGAAATGAAATCAGTGGGGTCAAAGGGTCAAATGTTGGCAAAAAAATGTGGGGACATTACCAGAAACCGGGTCAATACAATCTATATCTTAACAAACATTCCTGATTGCCAATGCCTTTAAAACATCTTTTAAATATGAAGAATTCTAAAACATTAAAACTTTTTAAATTTTTGAACTTTTTAAATGTTAATAAAATGTTGAACAACATTATATTTTTGGTTATGGTAAACAGTCACTATCATTAGTCATTAAAGGCCTTCTGTACTTCTTCTCATTCCTGTATTTAAGAGCACTTTTTAAGACAAATATACCACTGCAGAAAATTCGGTTTCATTTTTGTGTCACCTGCTGTAAGCAGAAGTGACACACAGGGATCATTTTACCGTCGTCTGTCCTTCACACTTTTTCCCTCACTTTTTAGTAGGTGACACATTCCAAAGAACACACTTGTCTTCAGCTTTCAGTGCACCCACATGATCTTTGCTGTCTGCATGACTGGTTAGGTTCGTGTACTCGTATGAAAGTGTTGATCCTTCAGTAAGGGAATTTTGTTTATTCTGTTTTTTGCATGTCACAATACATACTACATTTACTGTCATTGTATCTCCACCAAAGAAACTTTTTAAGCCAAGCGTTTTGAAAAAGCCTATGTTTACTTTCTTGTGACAAACTAACGGTAACTGCATCCAACGTATCTGTTCAACTATTGTCCAGGGTTCAATATTAAGGCCTGACCGAACGACATTCACTAGTAGATTGATGGTCCGGTCTAGCTAAGTCCGAGGCTAGCTGGACCGACTGGTCATGTTCTAAATTAGTCAAAGTTCGGCAAAAATCTGCCTATGTACAAATCAAAAGGACAAAAATGTTTATAACCTTGACACAGCCACACAACCTTGACACACGTTCACTCATTGGCTTGTGTTTTCATAACGAGGCTTTTCTCCATGCACTTGCCAAATGTCCAATCCTAAATGTTGTAGCAGGATAATAATGCTTATTTCCCCATCTAACTTCTCATTTTGTATCGTTAACGATGCCTTTGTATTATCATTGATAATATTCAAATAAAAAAAATACGAGGGATGCAAATTAATGCATGAATATCTGTACAACTGTATCATGACAACAGATATATGTGCGACCGATGTGAAAATATTAAGCATTCTATTTAATTTTGTTGTTTTTTTGTCCAAAAAAAAAAAAAAGAGACAACAATAATAAACAAAAGGGTAAGGATACTTCGAAGAACATATAAGACCAAGCAGAAAAGATACTTTTGTCCTAAATGAAAAGATGAGTTTAGTTGGCTAGATTTTGGTTATGTTTAGTAATACATTCAGAGAGTATGAAGGGAGTGGATGATTTTTTGTCTGTACGGACAATTTAAGAATCGATAATATAAAAGGGCATTCTGAGTCTGAATCCCATAAATCTAACCAACGAAACCATGACTCACCACTCACCAGCTTTTGTTGCATCCCATACTGACAATTAACTTTAACATGCAATAGAATCAATGTGTTTTTAAACATGCAAGGTATGTGCAGTTCAGTTGTGTTATAACTTTATCTGCAGAAGTGCATTAATCATAAATAATCAAAAGACAAGAAAATAACTTAAGAGAATAAAAATGAGTCTCCCATTTTAAATTCAACATATGATAATCAATATTATCATACTGATTGTGTTAATTTTCAAATTTGTTCAAATTGCTTGTTTTGATACTTTTTTTTATTGATTGAACTTCAGTAATTTAAATCAATGAATCAATAATAAATGCTTAAATCTCATATTTTATCATATAGGTACCAGGTTTAATATTCAAGTCTTGTAGGTATGGTCATACTCTATTCTCTAGTCATAAAAGTACCATACTATGATACTTTAATTAGACTAGAAAATTAAATGATCTAAGCTACATGACTAGAATATAAAGTTTCATACTTGATTTTCTAGTCATAAAGGTCTCAAACTTAGTTAACCAGGTTTTCTGAAGGAAAACTCTAGTTATTAGATTGGGGTATGTCTGCGGTGGGAGGGCGTAAACAATTTCTTCTGTGTGCAACTCCTCCTACATTTTTCAACGGATTTGGCTCAAACTTTTACAGAAGCATTATTACATGGTGGCCTGGCGCATATCGTCAGGGTTTTGTGGTTCGACTATTTTTGATGCAGTTATGGCCCTTTGTTATATTTTCTAATATGTAATATATAGGGAAATATTCTGTGCGCAACTCCTCCTACATTTTCCAATGGATTTGGCCCAAACTTTTACAGAAGCATTATTACATAGTGACCTGGAGTATGTTGTCAGGGTTTTGTGGTTCGACTATTTTTGATGCAGTTATGGCCCTTTGCCCCTTAACGGATGTAATATAAAGGGAAATATTCTTTCATGCACAACTTCTACATTTCTTAATAAATTTTGTCCATACTTTAACAGAAGTACCTTCACTAAGTCACCCTGGAGAATATTACCTGTGTTTTGCAGTTTGACCATTTTTGATGGAGTTATGCCCCTTTGATAAAATTCCTTGTCCGGAGCATAACTCCTACATTACAAGAGGTATTGACTTGAAACTTTATAGGTGCATACATCTCATTGACGTGGAATGGATTGCATAGGAACCTCACTTTGTGGTTCATAATTTTGGAGTTACATGTTTGCCCCATCCTATATACCCCACAAAAAAAATAAAGTAGAATTTAGTTAAAGTGAATGCTTAAGTGACATTTTCAGAAGCAGATTGTTGCATCATATTCATGTCTTGTTCAAAGTTAATGTGGATAAATGTAAGTTAAAAGTCCTTGTTGCACATATTATGTATGTTTGCTTTATACAGAATTGCATTAGATAGACATTGAGCACAAAATTATTTGACTGATGCAAATAATCTGTACTGGGACGAAACAATGCGAAAAGAAAACCTGGTTTTGTGGCAATTCCTGTCACTTATTTTTTTGGTATGATCATAACATTAAAAAAATGCTTGAAATCAATTGATTTAAGTATGACTAGTATCATTAGACCAAAGTGTAAAACACATAATATACATACTTTACGTGAATTATGTGTTTTACACTTGGTCTAGTTCAGTTTAGGTCAGGTCTAGTAGGCTTTCCAAGTTACAGGACCACTGGTCCAGCTGTCAAAAAAGTTAGTGTCAAACCCTGCTATTGTCAGGGGGCCACTTTTTCATCATTTTCCACTGATTTATTATTATTATCATCATCGCTTCTTGTCTTTGCTTTGACCAAAAGTGGAAAAGTGTCTTTCGCTTTTGTTTTTCAGCCATCTTAGCTAATTACGAATCAGATAAGAAACATTGATTTTGATTTGTCGTAATATGCTAACATTATGAAAATATCGACAGTACAGCCAACCAGAGACGCTGTAACATAAGCAGCAATAATTTTGATAGTGATACTATAATTTATGATCAGAATAATGTTCCACTTAGCAACTCTTTTCTTCTCGGCTGACAGTGAGTCCGATCCAGGTAACCTAGAAGCCCATTCAATTATTATCTTTTTAAAGTGTCCAAGATGCGCTACAAGGCACCAATTTCCCTCTGTTGAGTTGGCCAGACATCTGAAAAAGGTTCACGGGTCTGACCTTGTTGTACTGTAGATACATATTTGATAATTTCACATTTGATATTTTACTATTTTTAATTTCATGTCATGCTTTCATGTCTGGTGGTGTTGGTTATATGAAAGGCCAGGTTATAATAAACATATCTCTGATGAAATAAGTTGTTTCAGATAAGCAAAATAAAAGTAAGCAGGGTATTCAATCTACATTTTTAGTGCCAATATTTCGGCACCATTCCACTAGCTAATAAGTGTGTCTTCCCTCCCTATTTTCATGCAAATTCACATGAATATCAAGAATAATAGATTGTTGTACTGTATACCATTTGATTTCCATTGTAGGTTTGATTGTTGTACTGTATACCATTTAATTTCCATTGTAGGTTTGCCCATTTAACTTATTAGACAGGATCTATTTTGTACAGTTTGATTTAATTATTGTATATAAGTGCAGCAAAATTGCCTAAAATCCCCCAGCAGGGGGAAACAATATGAAATTCCCCCTCTGGAAGGTAGAGGTACTGTTCCCCTATAACAAAGACAGCACTGGAAAGGTTATTAAATCTCCTGTTTGGTCCTTTACGTTATGGTAAGGCCACATTTATGTTGAAAAATTCTCTGCATTGACTTAAGTTTATGGCTTTGTGCATTTACTTCTTTGCAATGATAAATTGTGTTTATGTTGCAGTGACTGTCAGACTTCACTGGGCATAATGACAGAAGTGAAACGGTTTAGTGGGCGGACCTATGGCAAATCAGAGGATTCTACAGCAAGCCGTGCTTTTGATGAAATCTTTGCTAAACCAAAGCCTACGACTGTGAAATGGGGAAATGCATCATACAGCAAGTCACGGATTGAGCACGAGCCAGATATGAAAAAGCCAAAGCTGGAATCAGAAGAGCCAAGTGACCCATTTAGTTTTGAGTTTGATGCAGACAGATCACCAAAGAAAAGGACCATATTCAAGGCATCACCAGCAGCTGCGCCAAGTCGCAAAGTGGTAATGCAGCCGGCTGTACGGATTACTGCTAATGCTCCGGCTGGGAGAAGTAAAGTCAAGTCAGATTTAGACGAGGATATTGGTGCTGATTTTTCAGTGAAGAGGGCAACGAGAATATATACAAAGGGTGCTGGCCGGAAAATCCGAGAAGAACAAGAGGTGACGCAAATGAAAATGGATATGTACGTGAAACCGGAAAAGAAAACAGTTCAAGAATTGCATTCCACAGGCTCATCACAAGGGTCATCAGGGCAAACATCAGAGACCACAGACTCTCAGGAAAATTCGGATGATGCAGACGATGGGTTTTATATTGAAGAAGAGGATGGATCTTCGTATGAAGTCAAAGATCCTAGTTTCATTATTCCAAGTGAAGATGAAAATATTTTTGTGAGACCAAAGCGTGAACCCCAGTCATTGAAAAACACTGAAGGGGAGGAGATAACAGTTAGGTTTAGAAGTCAGTATTTAAATCCAGAGGTTTATTCTAAGTTTACGGAAAATGTTAGACCAAAAGACCCAATAGGCAGACTGTCAAACAGTAAAGTTGTTCACAAAAATGTCTTAAAGCATGATTCCGGAACCACCCTAATTGTTGTTTGCTCGCCAAAAGTGGGTGATGACGAAATGAAGCAATCAAATACACAAACAAAATATTTTAAAGACAACATGAAAGACATTGTGAAATCTAAGAATAAAACAGCTGCAGCATTAGCCAAGCGGAAAGGAAGAAATCAGTCCCCGGAAAAAGACCCATATGAATTGGACGACGATAATCTCGACCCCCCACAATCATCTGTTGAACCTGAAACTAAGGACACAGCTGATTCTCCCATAGTCATTTCATCAGAAACAGAAAGTAGCCAGCCAGATACAGCCCCTCTTAGACGTAGCACAAGAAACAATCCCGTGCCTGAACCTAAGAAGGTCAATGTTGATGCAATTGTCAAATCAGCAAAAGTAGCTCCTCCAAGAAAGTATCACAGAATATTCAGGTCTCGAAATAAGGGTTACATGCAACCATCAGAGGAGAACCCTGGGCCTGAACCTGAACAAACTGAAGTAAAAGACGAAATTTCAGAAGACAAACAAACATCTGAAGCTGAAGAGTCTAGTCAGATGGAAACTGCTGAAGCCACTGAAGCAGTCATTTTAATATCCGACTCCCAGAGTACAGGTGTGTATATGCATTGGATAGCTTGTATTTTTGCACTTCTAAGGGAATGATGGTGGTGATATAGGGGAAAATAATGTGCATAACTGTTAACAAAGTATGTCTTGTGTATTCACTAACTTTGCTGAATACATGGCATAACTTGGGGCGGGGAGGGGGAGGGTCTTGTAATTAGTTCTCCTTGATAGTTTAATTTTGATTGCAGTTTTCCCACAATTTGCATCTTACTCCAGGATTTTTCTTTCCCCAGTGAAAGAAAAAGTTATATTTTCTCCCCAAAATATGACATAATGGCCCTTTCCCCAACATCTGAAAAAAAGGCTTGTGCGTTGCTTGGTTACAGCGGAGACAGAAGCCCCGACAGAAGAAAGTATGCCCCCGCCAGAGGACCAGAGCCAGGAGGCAACACAGGAGAGTGACCTGGAGAGCTCCCAACAGTCCATGGCCAGCGATGGACAGGGGGCAGAGGCTGATGTCTCGTCTCAGGTATATATGTTGGTCTGGTATTGTGATTCAGACACAAAGGCACCATGCCCCATGTTTTCAAAAATACTTACGTTTGATCTCAGGCTCAAATTTGAGTATTATTATTTATACTCAAATCTCTATTGAAACTAATGGGCATAGAGTAATAAACTGTGTTAAACCTGCAAAATAATGAATATTATTTAAATGATGCGATGTTTAATGGATTCACCTGGGTCAGGCAGCTGGGTGGTGTCTAGTTAGGTTGACTGCTCTCTTACTCTGAAAACTTTGCATAAACTTGATTGGCCCAACATCTTGACCAGTTTTGATAACCAGCTGAAAATAATCAGACACTCCAGAGAATTAATAAAAAAAAATTGCAACATGTCTGTTCAAATGTGAACTGATTAATCCCCTGCCGCGAAGCGGGAGGGGGGTTATAGGAATGGCCTTCGTCCGTCCGTCCGCCAGTCCGTCCGTCAGTCCGTACACACGTAGGGGTACTTACGGGGCTAGGGAACAATGGGTTAGGGTTAGCAGCCTTTGATTTTTTCTCTTAAGTGGCTAAAATTGTCTCTTAGGTGGCTAAAGAACAATAGAAAGAACAATAGGATAGCCACACAAGTATACCTGCGTTAGGACGTCCGTCCGTCAGTGTGTCCGAAACATTTTCGTGTCCGCTCCATATCTCATGAACGCTTGGACACATTTTCTTCAAACTCGGCTAAAGTGTTAACCTCATTGAGCTGATGTGCAGAAGGCATGAGGCGGTCACGCTGGCTCAAGGTCAAGGTCATACTTGAAGGTCAAATGTTATTTTCGTGTCCGCTCCATATCTCATGAACACTTGGACACATTTTCTTCAAACTCGGCTAAAATGTTAACCTCATTGAGCTGATGTGCAGAAGGCATGAGGCGGTCACGCTGGCTCAAGGTCAAGGTCATACTTGAAGGTCAAATGTTATTTTCCTGTCCACTCCATATCTCATGAATGCTTGGACACATTTTCTTCAAACTCGGCTAAAATGTTAACCATTGAGCTGATGTGCAGAAGGCATGAGGCGGTCACGCTGGCTCAAGGTCAAGGTCATACTTGAAGGTCAAATGTTATTTTCGTGTCCACTCCATATCTCATGAACGCTTGGACACATTTTCTTCAAACTCGGCTAAAATGTTAACCTCATTGAGCTGATGTGCAGAAGGCATGAGGCGGTCACGTTGGCTCAAGGTCAAGGTCATACTTGAAGGTCAAATGTTATTTTCGTGTCCGCTCCATATCTCATGAACGCTTGGGACACATTTTCTTCAAACTCGGCTAAAATGTTAACATCATTGAGCTGATGTGCAGAAGGCATGAGGCGGTCACGCTGGCTCAAGGTCAAGGTCATACTCGCAGGTCAAATGTTATTTTCCTGTCCGCTCCATATCTCATGAACGCTTGGACACATTTTCGTCATGATATATAAAGTTTTTAATTGAGTTACACATGTATTTTGTGGTTACCTAACACATCCTATACTTCATTGATGTTCACTTTTTGTACTGTTTCCCATGTAAAACTTGTCAGTAAACTTTTAATATATTTGCCTCCAAATTCTGAGATTCATACATAACTCCGGAAAGTTAAATTGTCTTAAACTGATCTTCTATGTCTGCTACAACCATGTCAGGTTAAGGTGAACATAATCCTATGACCAAACAAATTCTAATATTTGGCCAGCGGCGGGGGATATAGCTGTCCTTTGGACTGCCTTGTTGTCACTAAACATGGTCACAATATGTATTGGCACAATATCCTGACCAAGTCTGATAACCAGCCTAAACATCCCAGACATCCAAGAGTTAAGTCCCAGAATTCATGAAACATTGCCAAACTTAGTCATACTTTTACACACAAAAAAATATAAAAAAAATGAGGTTGTTTGTGATACACAGACAATGTACTACTATACACTCAAAGGTAAAACAGTATGTTAAGAAGGTTTATTTGAGAATTTCATTTTATAAATTCTAGTATCAATCCTATGTTCTATGTAGTCCTTAGGTTTTATAGGTTTTCAGCTCCTGCTTATGTTTCTTTACTTCCTTTCCATCTAATTTTGAGATTTTGTCATGGTCTTAGGACTTCCTGTACGATTGAAAGACATATTCTGCTATGGATAGCACTCTTGTTAACATATTGAAATTGCCTGCAGCATATTGCTGGATCTTTGGCATCTTAAGTATGATTCTTGTTTGTGTTTTTTAGCAGTTTGACAATAAATAAATTGCTTGTTTACAGTTTTAAACTGTATTTATTTTACATCATTTTCAAAACAAGTTCTCACAACTTATATCAATCACTCTTGATGGCTCTGGTGGCGGCTTATGTGGTCATTTTTGTGGGAGGAAACTGGAGAGCCTGGAGAAAACCCACATGTCTTTACAGGCGACCACTGTACCCTCTCACGTACGTGACCAGGAGACGAACCAGGGACACATTGGTGTGAAGCGAAGTGTGTTACCACTATGCTATCCAGGCACCCAAGCTTGTTGATCTAGTACATTCTTTGCCTAATGGTTTAGATTTTCTGGAGTAAATACTCTTTGTACAAAGATTGACTGATTTGTATACTGTCATTTAGCATTAAACACAAGCAAATAAACAAAAAGAAAAATTTAAAGAAGTTGAGAACTGAAACAACGCTGTGTATGTTCACAGGAAATCCTGTCCGAGCCACAGTTGAAGAAAGCAAAGTCTGTGAAAGCTCCACCTGCAGAGAGGAAGATTTTCCGAGCACGGGGCTCGAAAGGTTCTGTTACGAAGAAGATTTTCTCTAGTCCAAAAAAGGTATTTCATATCTATGTGCCCTTGACTTAGAGTTACTGAATTACCCTTTATGGACAGTGTCCGTCTGATTCAGTCTTCTATAAAGCTAACAACTCCTCATTTTATCTAAGTGGATACAGGATATTGAGAGCAGATCAATACTTGGTTTAAAGTTACCTGTGTTAAGTAATTGAAATTTTAGCTTGATAACAGAGCATCAGCTTAATTTCGAATTTAAAATCATTTTTGACCTGAAATTTCAATTTGGACAAGAATATTGTCTCATTTACTGGCCTTAACCAGAATGGTGTCTTTCAGTTTCATGTCATTTGATACATGGGCTTAAGCCTTGAAAAGACAGTTACAAAAACGATTTTCTCTGTATGAATGTTATTAGTTTTGTTTCTGACAGCAATTGGGCCACTGTGGCCAAGTGGTTACAATAGCCAATTTATCTTTTAGATCCGGTCTGGTCACTTAGATTTTTCACGTGAGTAGTCTTCCAGCTGATTTGACAGTAGATTTGTGGCACTAAACGAGTTTTTCTGTGCTCTTGAGGTTGCTCTACATTGCTATGTAACTCAAATATTGTTGCAGCAATGTTCGGCTCCAAAATCAGTGGTCCCAAGCTATAAATGAAATATTTGAAACATATTTTTTTCTAAATTCTTGGGTCTTTCGTGACAGCATTGATGGCATTTTTGAAGACTATGCTCTCCCCAAGTTAAGGGGAAAAAAAAAAGAAAAAAATGTTCAGCCTTACGCTTTTGAGGACCATGATATCGCCAGTTAATGTGGTGGGTTTGTGTTTCAGGCAGCTGCGGTGTACAATGTGCGGTCCTGGCAGGATGAGGATGAGGTGGGTACTTTAGTTTACAGACATTACTCCCTGTCACATATATGTATATATCCCTGGTATCATATGCGTTGTCTAGTCCTGTGTCACACTATACAAAAAATATCTTTATATTGAGTCAAGGCAGTTTAGTAGGGGTTTTCATCCCCTTCAGAAGGCTTTAAATGGGGACTCCAAAAGGGACGTTTTCCCTCTGAGAAAAAGTGACATTTCAACAAAAATTTAATGCTAAATTTTGATATAAAACTTAAGGTAATTGTTATTTTCTTTCATGAAATAAAAACTTATCTGTTATTTTTTTTTTCATGAAATAGATTTAACAAAATAGAATCATACTGTTGGAGGGATAATTAAACTTAAAAAGGATAAATGTTATATATTTGTAATTTCATTAGATATTGCAATAAAGATAGCCAATTTTATTTTGTTGCAATCTTTTCCAAAATGAAGAAACTAGGTCCTTTTCCCTCAGTTCGGAAAAATCACCTGCTTGTATTGATGCTTGCTTTCAACATTGAGGGAGATCGTCAAATACAGACCTTGCAATAGCACGCACTCTTTTCTTTTTTTAAGTTTTGCAAAAATTTCACTTATTTTTAAAAAAAATTATGTTTAAAAAATCATGAGATTTGATTAGTTTGTGTAGCATTAAGGCATTTAGCTAATATTTTCCTATATTCTTTATATGTTGTATTTGGCATATAAACTTAATTGGTAGATAATGCTCTTATGAATGTATGGAAAATATGAAAATACTTTTGATATGATTTAATATTATTTAAAAAAATAGGTGAAAATACTTCTTTGTAATGAATATGAAAAAAAAGTAAACAGCTTTGGACAATTCTGTTTACGAGAATGTCAAGTGAATTGAATTTGACTTTTATTTCTTTGAAGGTGAAAAACGTACAGAAAGTTTTAAGAACTGACAACGTAAGTTTATCATCTCTTACTGTTTACTGTTGCTTCCTAGAGGCCCTAATCTCAGAAACTGAATAAATAATTGATTGGGGTAGATTGGTTGTTGTGCATGGCTGCCTCTGTACAGTCAGGGTCTTTCTCCATCTGTTATTAGCTGGACGTTGCTATATGACAGAAATACTGTCGCAGTGATTGTAAACTCAAAAAATCAATCAATCAATCTATATCACTGGAATAATTTCATGATGATGATTAGTTCCAGCACAACAGCAGCAATAAATTATTGATGAAAATTGTAAATTATAAGGTATGAAATTTACACCTTCAAAAATTATGTTCAGGATGCTAATATCCAGTCCAGATGCTTGGTAGTCAGTGGCAATAATGTCTGTCTTATTATTATATATGTATATAACATGTGACTTTATACAGATGTCAGCAGCAGTTACTAGTAATGGAGAAAATGAGGGAACGCCTCAAGCCCCTGGGGGTCCGCCCAAATTGAAACCTGCCATCAAGAAGGCCAAGAACAGGGAAGTGCCACAGGAGATGCCCAAACTGACTCGAGCCGTACACTGGCAGGGAAATCATGGGGATGATGCTTACACGTCCGTACATGTACCTAAGGAACACAAAGAGGTACATATATTAGTTATATGAATTCATGTACACCTTGTTTACGTAAATACTCATGAATACTGTGTTAAGATGTTACTTATGTTTTGGATGATTGATAACAGGAGTAATTGCTATTTTCTGTGATGATATGAAAGTGACACGTGTTTTAGCTGATTTATGTGTTCACAAAAGTGACTTGTGTTTCAGCTGTTGACTGTGTTGACACAAGTGACACGTGTTTCAGCTGATTACTGTGTTGACACACAAGTGCCACGTGTTTCAGCTGATTACTGTGTTGACACACAGGTGACACGTGTTTCAGCTGTTGACTGTTGACACACAAGTGCCACATGTTTCAGCGGATTACTGTGTTGCCACACATGTGCCACGTGTTTCAGCTGTTGACTGTGTTGACACACAAGTGCCACGTGTTTCAGCTGTTGACACACAAGTGCCACGTGTTTCAGCGGATTACTGTGTTGACACACAAGTGCCACATGTTTCAGCTGATTACTGTGTTGCCACACATGTGCCACGTGTTTCAGCTGTTGACTGCGTTGACACACAAGTGCCATGTGTTTTAGCGGATTACTGTGTTGACACACAAGTGCCACATGTTTCAGCGGTTTACTGTGTTGACACACAAGTGCCACGTGTTTCAGCTGTTGACTGTGTTGACACACAAGTGCCACGTGTTTCAGCGGATTACTGTGTTGACACACAAGTGCCACGTGTTTCAGCTGTTGACTGTGTTGACACACAAGTGCCACGTGTTTCAGCTGTTGACTGTGTTGACACACAAGTGCCACATGTTTCAGCTGATTACTGTGTTGACACACAAGTGACACGTGTTACAGCTAATTTATGTGTTGACACACAAGTGACACATGTTTCAGCTGATTACTGTTGACACATTAGTGCCATGTGTTTCAGCTGATTACTGCGATCCGTAAAAAAACATGGCAGCCAGGGGCGGGGCTTATTTGCCTTATATGTATATAGAGAAACCTTTAAACAACATCTCCTCTGAAACCACTGGACAGAATTTGATTAAACTTGGCAGGGATGATCCTTGGGTCAACCTTCACAAAAGTTGCTAAAATAAACTTGATCCATGTAGAACTCTGGTTGCCATGGCAACAAAAAGAAAAAAAAATGAAAACTTTAAAAATCATCTTCTTCAAAACTACTGGCCAGATTTTAAAATAAAATGGTACAGATGTTCCTTGGGTCAACCTCTACCAAAGTTGCTAAAATTATTCCGATCCGTAAAAAAACATGGCCGCCAGGGGCGGGGCTTATTTGCCTTATATGTTTATAGAGAAACCTTTAAACAACATCTCCTCTGAAACCACTGGACAGAATTTGATTGAACTTGGAAGGGATGATCCTTGGGTCAACCTTCACAAAAGTTGCTAAAATAAACTTGATCCATGTATAACTCTGGTTGCCATGGCAACAAAAAAAATAAAAAATGAAAACTTTAAAAATTGTCTTCTTCAAAACTACTGGCCAGATTTTAAAATAAATTGGTACAGATGTTCCTTGGGTCAACCTCTACCAAAGTTGCTAAAATTATTCCGATCCGTAAAAAACATGGCCGCCAGGGGCGGGGCTTATTTGCCTTATATGTATATAGGGAAAACTTTAATCAACATTTCCTCTGAAACCACTGGACAGAATTTGATTAAACTTGGCAGGAATGATCCTTGGGACAACCTTCACAAAAGTTCCTAAAATAAACTTGATCCATATAGAACTCTGGTTGCCATGGCAACAAAAAGAAAAAAAAAATGAAAACTTTAAAAATCATCTTCTTCAAAACTACTGGCCAGATTTTAAAATAAATTGGTACAGATGTTCCTTGGGTCGACCTATTTATCTCAGGTGAGCGATTTAGGGCCATCATGGGCCTCTTGTTTAGTTTAGTTTACAGTGTAGACATGTAAGTGACATGTGTTTCAGCTATATGTTGACATGTGACACGGTGTTTCAGCTATTTTATATGTTGACATGTGACACGGTGTTTCAGCTATTTTATATGTTGACATGTGACCCGGTGTTTCAGCTGTTTTATATGTTGACATGTGACACGGTGTTTCAGCTGTTTACTGTGTTGATAGTTAATGACGTGGTTTAGCTGTCAGTTGTGTTGATATGTTACCGAAATGAATTTCAGCTGTGTCCCGTATTGACATGTTGAGTGACATGTGTTTCAGTTATTTACAGTGGTAAAGAATGTGAAGGAAGCCCATGAGTGCCAGGAGTTTGGTGAGACGCAGGAGTTTGATGATGACATAGACTACCTGCTGGCGGGGATCAAGGCCTCAGAACCAATGCCCACACGGTGCCTTAGGTATGTTCAAGGTGTGTGAGTGGGTGGAGAGTGTAGGGTGGTCTTCCTGGTGTCAAGTCAGTTCAGGTACAACCTTGTCCTAGAGATACAGTGTAGATCCATTATAATGCACTCCATTATAACACGGAATTCAAAACTACACAACCAATGCAGGACCCCACAATCCATTTTTGTGATTGTTTGTAGGTATAATGCAGTCCAGTATAACACAGAATTGGATACCATATATAGTGGTATAAATACTGTCAGTGGGATGTTAAACACAACAAACAATCCAACATATGGCGTTATAATGGAGCTGCACTGTTTTCTTTGTATCCCAGCATGCATCAGAACTGCATGAGGGGGAGTGAGAACATCCTGTATTTATTTGTTTCACATTTACTTCCTAGGTAATCCAAGTTTAGGCTAGGGAAATGAATTCTTACACAGATGTCATCTGCATGAAGAATGATTACTGCATATTATGATCACCCCTTGTCTGTTGTGTTGTTGTCTCAAATGACTTCCCAGTAGGAAGGATTTCTGTGAAGTTTTTAAACTTGGCATGGATGACATCCTTCGGTCCTTTCTAAAAATTGCTTTATAAACTTAATTCATGCATAATTATACCCCCCCCCCCCCACACACACACAATAAAGTTTGTGGGGGGGGGGGTGGTATACTGGAATCAGGTTGTCCATACGTCCATCCGTCCATAGACACAATATTGTGTGCGCTTCTTCATCTACAGTTTTTGGCCAATTTTGATGAAACTTCACAGGAATCCTTTCTATGGGAACTTGTGCACCTACAAATTTTCATTACGATATATCAACTATTGCAGGAGTTATGCCACTTTGAATATTTCCCTCTATAGAATATATAGGGCACAAGTCTTGTGTGTCTAATGTATACCCAAAACTTTCACAACTGGACAACATACATGTAAAGATGTGCATGTATTTTGGGAATAAAAGCCTGAGTTACTGCCCTTCAGAAATTTCTTCCTATATATGATATATAGGGCATATTTCATTTCCATCATATGTCTCTTGTTAGATTAGAAATACAGTTTTCATACTTGGTAGGTAGGTATCTTATTGGAAGAGAAAGATTTAGGATTGATCTGCAGGATGACAGTGTCAAGGTCAAGGTCACTGTTACTGAATATAGATTTTTTGTTTCCATCAAGTTTTTTCTTTTAGGATTGAGGTATAAATCAAATTAAGTATATAGATCATTATAGTAAGAGGAAGATTTGGATCAATTTACTGGTCATAAGGGTCAAGGTCACTGTTACTAAAAATAGATTGGCTTGCTTGGGGCAACTCTAGAAAATATAGGTTCTCGTCAAAGTTTGAAGGGGGTATACTGGAATCAGCCTGTCAGTCATTCGGTCGGTCTTGTGGTCGGTCGGTCATACGGTCCCTCTGCAAAATCTTGTCCGGTGAACTCCTCCTT
Organism: Solen grandis; assembly: GCA_021229015.1. Classification (NCBI taxonomy): domain Eukaryota; kingdom Metazoa; phylum Mollusca; class Bivalvia; order Adapedonta; family Solenidae; genus Solen; species Solen grandis. The sequence goes on along the minus strand of JAIFHC010000153.1, from coordinate 25,038 downwards.
CACTTTCAGTTTGATTCACCTGATACTTGGCATAAATATTCATCAGGAGCAGTAGATGTGCATGACGCAAATTTCACGTTTGTTTGCACAAGGATTATGGAGTTATTTCCCCTGAATCAAATTGAAAAGTCTTGTCCGGTGAACTCCTCCTTCAGTTTCAGTCCAATTCACTTGATACCTGGCATAAATATTCATCAGGAGCAGTAGTTGTGTGAGACACAAATTTCATGTGCGTTCATGCAAGGATTACAGAGACATTGCCCCTGAATCAACTTGAAAAAACTTGTCTGGCAAACTCTTCCTTCAGTTTCTGTATGATTTACCTGATACCTTGCATAAATGTCCATCAAGAGCAGTAGATGCACAAGACACAAATTTCACATTCTTTCACACAAGGACTATGGAGTTATTTCCCCTGAATCAACTTGAAAAATCTTGTCCGGTGAACTTCTTCTATTTCAGTCTGATTCACCTAATACTTGGCATAAATATTCAACAGGAGCAGAAGATATGTAAGACACAAATTTCATGTGCGTCTGCGCAAGGATTACAAAGTTATTGCCCCTGATTTGACTCTAAATATCCTGTGACTTGAATTTCTACATTTTTTAACCGATTCAGTTAAAATTTTGTGTGTGCATTGATAATTGAATGGAGAGGTGCGTGACATAAATTAAGTTATCTCAAAGATTTCAGAGTTATTGCCCCTGATTGGACACTAAATATCTTTTGACATGAACTACTTCTACATTTCTTAACTGATTCTCTTCAGATTTTGTGTGTGCATTGATCATCAGGTGGAGAGGTGCATGACATAAATTTCACTTGAGTTGTCTGAAGGATGGCAGAGTTATTGCCCTGGTCCCATTTTTGAATTATCTCCCTTTGGTTGTTTCTGTTTTTCTTGTCCGGAATATTACTCGAATATTATATATGGTATTTACTTGAAACTTAAAATGTAAGCAGATGGCTACTAGGAGAAGTGCAGTGTCCAAGAACTGTAATTCTACACTTTTAAACTACTGTGCCAAACAACCATAACTGACTCTCTATCCACTTTAAATAGAGACTTAACTTACTTATTACTTACTTTCATTATCAAGGGGGCCGCCGTGGCCGAGTGGTTTCAGTCGTGGACTACAAATCTCTCAGCCCCTCACTGCTGTGGGTTCAAATCTCGGTAGGGACTTCGGATTTTTAATGTGAGGAAGCCTTCCAGCTGGCTTGCGGTAGGTCGGTGGTTCTACCCGCTACCTCTTTGTACTCGGGGTCTTCCTCCACCTGTAGTTAGCTTGACGTCAACAATTTCTTGTGAACACTCTAGAGGCCAGAGTTTTGGCCCAATCTTCATGAAACTTGGTCAGGATATTTGTCTATATGATATCTCAGATGGGTTTGAAAATGGGTCATGTGGGGTCAAAATCTAGGTCACCAGGTCAAATCTTAGAAAAACCTTGTGAACACTCTAGAGGCCACAGTTTTGGCCCAATCTTCATGAAACTTGGTCAGGTTGTTTGTCTACATGATGTCTCGGATGGGTTTGAAATTGGGTCATGTGGGGTCAAAATCTAGGCCACCAGGTCAAATCTTAGAAAAACCTTGTGAACACTCTAGAGGCCACAGTTTTAGCCCAATCTTCATGAAACTGTGTCAGGATGTTTGTCTACATGATATCTCGGATGATTCGAAATTGGGTCATGTGGGGTCAAAAACTAGGTCACCAGGTCAAATTTTAGAAAAACCTTGTGAACACTTTAGAGGCCACAGTTTTGGCCCAATCTTCATGAAACTTGGTCAGGATGTTTGTCTACATAATATCTCGGATGGGTTTGAAAATGGGTCATGTGGGGTCAAAAACTAGGTCACCAGGTAAATTCAGGTAGGATCAAAATGTAGGCCACTTAGTCAAATGTTAGAAAAACACTTTAGATGCCAGATTTTTTGTCATTTTGCCTAACACAGCCACTTAATCAGGTGAGCGACACAGGGCCATCTTGGCCCTCTTGTTTTTGTTAGCCTTTTGCTTACAGTTCTAGTTATATCAGATCCATTTCATTCAATCAACTATGTTGTTAAACATCGAAACCTGTAAAATCAAATATTGAACTCAGTGTTGATGTTCTTGTGTTACAGTTGTATAGGGCTAGCCCAGAAGTGCACAATGCCAGCATTCCGAATGCACTTGCGAGCCCATGGTACGGTAACAAAGATATTCGGGTGTTTGCAGGATGCCGCTGGGGACCCGGTATGTACACAAAGTGTTGATTTTGTCTTCTTATATTTGTGATATTAATTGTAAAAGAACATGTATCGTTAAATTGGTTTTTGTTTTGAATAAATGTGTTGAGCTTAATTAGCTTCTCTCTACATTCAAGGACAAGTTTAAGGACAAGCTATGTCTTTTCTTTTATTTGCTCATCTCACTTATTTGAAATGGAGTAAAAATAGGATAGAGTCATGACACCAAATGTTAAAGATATTTAGAAATATGAGTATCATAGGGATGACAAATTGTTGTTTGTCTTGCAAATAATATTACAGAGTACATGAAAAAAAGAAACCTGAAGATTTCTTATAAAACTTTGTTAGGAATTTAGAAAACAATTTAACCTGGATAACACTAATAATGTTACAAAAATAATGGGGTCCAAAATTGTAGCCATGATCTTTTGGCAATTACATAGCTATGGAACACATTGTAATGGATTGGTTCATATTTTGTTTAAGAAAGAAATATCATGCTAATACTGAGTGTCTCACTCTCACCAGAGCCTTGCCCTGTGCACGTCAGCACTGATGTTCATGTTGAGTCGAGACCGGCTGAACATGGACCTGGACCAGGAGAGTCTAAACCTGATGTTGCGACTGTTGGGCGTGGATCAGCAGGAAGACCTAGCCACCACCCTCAGTCCCACTGCCACGCGGGCACTCAACCGTAACAAGGACCGCGTCCTGGAAGTCTACCAGGAGTTCCTGAAGCAGTCCGGAACAAAGGATGCGATAGACCTGGATTGTCTTTCAGTCAGTTTTCTGTTAGATTTTTTTTCCTGCTGAATATATTTTTGGTTTCAAGCACCTATTAGAAAATGTCTTCTTTATAACTGAGTGCATTGAAGTTTAATTAAGTTTATCTACTTAAGCTACTTTGAAATTCAAATGCAAGGTGCTGTAATTAGTGATTGGCAGATTATTCATACATCATTCATAATCAGTCAGTGAACTTAATTTATTGTTTAAAAAAAGTGACAAATTTTTGTTGCCAATGTTGCTGTAATAAGCTATGCCGATTCGGTAATCATTTATTATGGTGTTTTTTCGGTTTTATGTATGACAGTTTTTTATTCATAACATAATTCAAACATTGAAAACATAAGAACGGCATATATTGAGGGCTGAGCGCAAAACGGTCGTAACTTATATGTATTAAAGAACAAGTTATGACCGTTTTGCGCTGAGCCCTTGAATTATGTTTATTTGAAAAAAAAAAAAAAAAAAACATTGACACTCATAATTTTCAATTATAAACTGATCAAAATACCATCTTCTGAAGGAAACTGACCATTGTTTTATCAGCCGATTATTTTGAGGAAAGTTGTCGATTGAATCAGAACCTAATATACTGATAATGGATTATGGATTTTGTCAACAGATCCCAACTTAAGCTGTAACAAATGATTGTAAACCTCTTTAGACATTTCAAATTTTAGTTACTGTTTTCACTTTAGTTTCACTTGAGTTATGACTTGTATTATTCAGACTGGAAATTTAGCGATGGAATCTCTTCTGAGTCTGACGTCTCGACGGGCCGGAGAGTGGTTTAAGGAGGAACTCAGATCTCTTGGTGCTCTGGATCATATTGTGGATACTGGTGAGTCAACCGCGCTAAACCCGCAGTAATCCATTAGTCCTGAACACGAGTTTGAAATTAACTAGATATTTTTTTGCAATAGAACTAAAAGTATAAGAAAATCAGCCTTGAGTTCTAATAAGGATATTGTGTGGAACTGTTTGCAAGTTGGTTCCATTGCATTCTATACACTATGATACAACAAGGATGAACTCTCTAAAGCTAGTGACTGTTACTGGTAAATGGGTGCAGGGCAGCTCACATATCTCAATGTAGGCCAACAAAAATTTCCTGAAGATTTGAAGGATTTATCAAGTAGTTTCGTAACAGTAATTATTACAAGTTTTTTTTTGGCTTTGAATAATTATTTTTGAAGTTTCATATTTATTTAACAAGGAAGAATGATTGTGGTTAAGACCAATGGTGATGAGTAAATTCAAGGGAGACAACATAATTTTCTGAAGCTATTTATAGCTGATGAGTTGTCCTTTCTGATTTATTTATTTTTCTAAAGTTTAATATGTTTACACAAAATATTTCGTGTGTTTCATGAATCTTTAAGTACATTTTCATATTTCTTGAAGTAAAGAAGCAAGGCAGACATAAATAGCTAACTGTATGTATCAATTTTTATTTATGTTGATTTTTTTTCATTCACTCTTCTTAACAAACAACTCAAGTTAGATAACTCCAATTTTTAGACTGATTTAATATCCACAACAGTTAACTCCCCTGTCTGTGGCCAAAACCCCTGCCATAAGGCATTCCACTATGTGTGTGTTATGTTTGATTTATTTATTTCCAGTGTGTTCATGCACAGAAGCCATTGGTGATGATATTCGGGTGCTTACCAACAGCAGTTTAGAAAATCTGAAGAAAACTGATCGATGCCTCAGGGTTCTAGAAAATGTGAGGGCAAAAAATTCTGAAGAGCATTCACTTAAAAAACTTCTTTCTGATAAAATTCAGATGGTGTGAAAGTAATTACGGAATGTGCACATTCAGATCATTCTTAATGCAGATGATATGTAAATATAATGCTGTTTCAGTGTTTTCCATTTGCAATTTTTGTTTGCAATTTTAATCAGAGTTACTTAAATTCTTCCATATTTGCTTGTTCAGCACTGCTTGCATGCTCTGAATAAACTGTTTTCTTTTAACTTGTATGGAAAGACCGATTTCCTTGTGAACTTATGCATTATTTTTAAAAAAGAAGAGAGAATTATAAAAATTGTTGTGATCAATGAAAAATTTTGTTTTCGATTTGTGACAATTGTTTTATAATATATTTCAGGTCACCTACTTGAATTTAGATAATCAGAATTATCTTATTAATTATAAAGACTCCTGTCTAGTTACATCCCTTAGCAAGTAAGTATTGTAGAAATCTTTGATAGTTTTATGTTTAATGCTTCATGTAAGGCTTAATTTAGAATTCATAGTAAAGTGTAGATCTGTAATAACAGTGGGGATGGAAACCCAGTTAACCTATTTGAATTTGTACTTAAAGTATCTGATTTGAAGGGTGGTTAAACTTGTTTTATATTCCAGTCAGTAAGTCATTCTGACATTTTATTTGCATCCATTGGCAAATTCTCTTATATGTGTAGAAAACATTTATATCATCATTACAAGTCTTTGGCAGGTTTATTTAAAGTCCAGAACCTCACACACTCACATCAACATTTCTTTTCATTGAATTAAATATATCAGAAATGGTGCGCTTAAACCCTTACAACTTTTATCCTGCAGTTTCTTACTTGCAATAAACTGTATAGTATCAGTATGTAAGAACATGTCTATACAATGCTATTGATGGTTTGACAGATCCCTCAAGATGTGTCAGAGCTGTCTAAGTATTTACCCACTGGCGGAGAGCTTGAGCACGGGGAAAGTGGACAAGGAGTCGTTCGGCTGGGTACTGTACAGCTGCATCCTGGCTGTCCTGAGAGTCCTTCTTAACCTCACACATGACAATGGTGAGTTGGAAAAGTATCGTTAGGATTATATGGGTGAAGGTTTTCAGGATTTTTCCTAGACTTCAGTTTTTTCTTATTGCCAAATGACCTCTTATTGTAATATATAACTTTATGAAACTTCTTATTCTATATAAAACTATATAAAAAAAAAAAAAAAATTAAAAAAAATCAAGATTTTCAGGTTTGGTTTTTAGGTTTCCAATTTTTACCCATGGGATTATATTAGATGAGGATTGTTAAACAAATATAACAATAATTTTTCTTTGATGTTTTTATTGAGGTTTGATAAAAGTAACATACAGTAGAACCTCGCCAAACCGAATATCATTAAACCGAATTCCTCGCCATTTCGAAGTTTATTTTCGGTCCCGATTTCTTCCCTTCTTATTTTAACTAAAAATAAAATGTTTAATCCGAATTTCGCTATTTCGATTTTTTAGCTATTCGAAGTAAATATCCCGGTCCCGAGGTGGCAATTCATGTACATTTTTCAATTTTTATTTCGAAGTCAAATTTCATAAATTTTCGTGATATATTATCGTCCTTATTATCAATTGTATCTGGGTCAGTAACCAAGTTTATTTTGCGGAGGCTCCTGGAGTGATGGCTCAGGCAAGTTTTTCACACCTTTTTTCGAGATTGGGTTTGGCAACGCGTGTCCCACCGGAAATATTGATTATTGCTGATCGATGTCTGACAGGTTGCATAATATGCACGTGCCAGCAGATAAACCCAAGTGTCAGATCTTTAGTACATTCCATATCATCGCGTTCGTCACCGGCAGCAGATCGACGGTAAAAATATGTATCATTGCTTAATATGGTAGAATGATTATGTTTATCAGAAGCATCTAAATAGATTATGATATATTTTCATTACTTTTCATAACTTGCAAATAGTATATATGCACACCTAATAGGTGGTTTTCACGGCATAACGATTTCCACAATATGCACCAGTAATGAAAATGCAGACATGCACGCTCACAAACTGAAATTTTCATCGGATTTTTAATCCGAATAATCGTTATTTCGAAGTTTTCAGCTTGGTCCCATAGACTTTGATTTAACGAGGTTCTACTGTACTTTGTTTACCCACCCCCTTCCAAAAAAAAAGAAAAAAAGAACAAACTCCTACAAAACAACTACCATAGTAATGAGGGAAATAGATTAGGTTTTATGCACATTTTACAGTGATCTTATAATTACATGTACAAACATGATTAGGAAAACCAGACACAAGAGGAAGCCTGTAAATGTCACTACATGATTTGTTCCCAGCTCATGTCATGTGTGTGTATGTTTCAGACACGGGGTGTGTGAAGATTGGGGACCAGCCATCTGTGATGGAGACTGTGCTACTATGTATCCTGCAGTCTCCCCAATACGTCCCTATTGATCTCAGATTTGATCTTTTTGTATTGGTAAGTAGGGCAGTCAATGTGCGTTTCCTTTGTTTTGAAGTGGAACAGCATGGTTTTGTTAGCCACTTGATGCTGGAGGCAGTGTTCTTCCTGATATGTGGGATTAACAAGGTCTGTTTATATGACTGAAGTTGCTGGAATGCATATTGATAACAAGTAATTGTGAAGGATACTTGGTAGCAGGCAATGTTAGGGGTTTGATCAAAGGTTTAGAATGAAAGTATTTACAGATGTCAAGTGTTTTGTTGTACATTCAGAAATCCTAAGTCAGTTGAACAATAAACATGAAGTTAAATACCTGACAGCATATCTGTGGCTCATTCAAATTGGATTTTCAGCCTATTCATCGTAAAATCTTTATTTTTAACTGGAGATATTTCTGTTCAGCTCAAGAATGATCTAATCAAGGAATGTATACAGTGAAACTGGATCATCTAGTGTGCAAATCATAGTTTCTGGAACATGAATTCATAGATATGTTAACCCATCATGGTTCATACTGATTCAGAAAAATGTAATAAAAAAATCTGAAAACATCTGAAAGAGAATTTACAAAAAAGAGGTTGAGTTCTGTTGTTTCATTTGTTGTGAGACAGATGGTAATAAGGTCCAGGTTGTTCTGTGAGACAGATGGTAATAAGGTCCAGGTTGTTTTGTGAGACAGATGGTACCAAGGTCCAGGTTGTTCTGTGAGACAGATGGTAATAAGGTCCAGGTTGTTCTGTGAGACAGATGGTAATAAGGTCCAGGTTGTTCTGTGAGACAGATGGTACCAAGGTCCAGGTTGTTCTGTGAGACAGATGGTAACAAGGTCCAGGTTGTTCTGTGTTGTTTCATTTGTTGTGAGACAGATGGTACCAAGTCCAGGTTGTTCTGTGGCACAGATGGTAACAAGGTCCAGGTTGTTCTGTGAGACAGATGGTAACAAGGTCCATGTTGTTCTGTGAGACAGATGGTACCAAGGTCCAGGTTGTTCTGTGAGACAGATGGTAACAAGGTCCAGGTTGTTCTGTGTTGTTTCATTTGTTGTGAGACAGATGGTAACAAGGTCCAGGTTGTTCTGTGAGACAGATGGTAACAAGGTCCAGGTTGTTCTGTGAGACAGATGGTAACAAGGTCCAGGTTGTTCTGTGAGACAGATGGTAACAAGGTCCAGGTTGTTCTGTGAGACAGATGGTAACAAGGTCCAGGTTGTTCTGTGAGACAGATGGTAACAAGGTCCAGGTTGTTCTGTTTTTTGAGACAGATGGTAACAAGGTCCAGGTTGTTCTGTGAGACAGATGGTACCAAGGTCCAGGTTGTTCTGTGTTGTTTCTTTTTGTGGTCCAGGTTGTTCTGTGTTGTTTCATTTGTTGTGAGACAGATGGTACCAAGGTCCAGGTTGTTCTGTGTTGTTTCATTTGTTGTGAGACAGATGGTAACAAGGTCCATGTTGTTCTGTGAGACAGATGGTAACAAGGTCCAGGTTGTTCTGTGAGACAGATGGTAACAAGGTCCATGTTGTTCTGTGAGACAGATGGTAACAAGGTCCAGGTTGTTCTGTGAGACAGATGGTAACAAGGTCCATGTTGTTCTGTGAGACAGATGGTAACAAGGTCCATGTTGTTCTGTGAGACAGATGGTAACAAGGTCCAGGTTGTTCTGTGAGACAGATGGTAACAAGGTCCATGTTGTTCTGTGAGACAGATGGTAACAAGGTCCATGTTGTTCTGTGAGACAGATGGTAACAAGGTCCATGTTGTTCTGTGAGACAGATGGTAACAAGGTCCAGGTTGTTCTGTGAGACAGATGGTAACAAGGTCCAGGTTGTTCTGTGAGACAGATGGTAACAAGGTCCAGGTTGTTTTTCTGTGGCTGAGGGATAATGAAAATGGACTTTTATGAAACAATTTCTTTAAATTTTATGTGACCAGATTTGCTTCTTAGCAAAAGTGACTATTAACAGAGGGCTGTTTTGTCCTTCTTTATCTACAGGGACTATTCAAAGGTGCCATTTTCCATTGAAAATTTCTTAAAATTCATGTAGTTTTCCCCACATTTGCTGTTTAACCTTGGGGTTCTTTCCTGTAAAGAAAACAGAGATCTCCCCTGCCAGTTATGGTATTGTGGCCCCTTCATTTGAATATAGGCCTAAAAAGTATTGATGAAAAGCATTATATGTTGCAGAGCCTTGGTTTGTTGATCAACCTAGTGGAACACAGTGATAAGAACCGAGCCAAGCTGCTGGGCATGCAGACTTTGCCTATGTACGAGAATCCAGATCAGGAGAAGGCCATGCTGGCATTCCTCTCTCTTGTTGAGGTTAGTAAAAATATGTGGTACATATCCTGCCTTTTGAACCTTAACTAATAAGCTTCAAGTATTTTCAATATATCACCATGCATGCCTTTATGTAGATATTACATATATATTGTTACTGCTTTACTATATAATGCAATATGAATAACAAATATTCTCTGTGTTGCTCCACATATTTATTGTGAGAAGACCTATTGTTTATTGTCAGCTTGTCTGTTCATCTCTCTCTCCATTGATTCTTGTTGCTGTGAAACTTTAAAACCTACAAAACTATGCATGTATATTACAATTTCACTTTATTGTAGTTCAATATAAAGCACATGTAAGTAAAACTGTTAGAAGCAGTTGAATAACAAAACTAATTATTTAATTTATCATGACCCCATTCACTTGAGGCAGACATTTTTAGGGCCACATTTTGTTTGCAGGAAGCAAATGCACTTAACATACAAATTCGGAGGGTAAGTGCATTTGATTTCTGCAAACAAAATTGTGAGGATATCTTCTTTGTAGCAGTACTTCCAACAAACAACTAAATGATTATCAGAGAATAGGACTAGAATTAGTTGTAACAGGTTGTTAACTGCAGTAAGGAACAAGTAAGTCAAACGTTTCATACATTACAGGTGTTCATACACAGAGAAGAGGCAGCACGGCAGCTAGAAGAGGCAGATGAGCCCAAGACACCCGAGCCCTCGCCCAACAAGAGCGGGGAATGGCGGGAGTCAGACTCAGGGATGGAGTGGGTGGTTGACTCTGCGAAAAAATCTACACCAAAATCCACAGGAAGCAAGAATGGCGAGGATGATAATGGGAAAGATTTAGATGATGAAGAAACATTTACTAAAGGTACTTTTTAGAGTTCTGGTTTATTAGGAAATTTATTTTTTTTAAATTATAAGGAATAAGGATTGGTTTTTCCTAAGTTCTGGACTGTTTTCACTTCATTTTTGTATGTCAGTATTGGAAATTTCCCCAAACTGACATTTTTTTTTAGAGATTGGATTTTGTACCAAAAGTTCGTATGTTTTCCCATTGAGCCACAATGCTGGCAAGGTTTTGTATACTAAGGCATTCAGAAAGATTTTTTCTGATGTCAAACTTCTCTAGATATTTTGTAACTTTGATAAAGGAATAAAATCTTGAAATGCGTGAGAAGTTTACATACATCCATATAAAAAAGTGTTTTTCCCATTAGTTGCCATCATGACTTATATAAAGATATCTGTAAATAAATTTCTGTCTATTTTCAACATCGAAGTTTGTTCATCATCATGTCAGTCCAAATAACAGAGGTGATGTGTCTGTACTACCAACATTATGGTTCTATCTTTGTAGCTCTCCATAAGGCAGGCAAACATATGGAGAACAGTATTGTGGCGGCATATGTGGCTCTTCTGGTCGGCTGCATGATCCAGGGAAACAAGGTAGGGGAGAAATGTCACAAAATGATACTGTGTAACTATTACAAGCAGCTGTTTTTGCCTGCACTTTGGCTCTAGCAAGTTTTGACCAATCTTTACCAAACATTGTCACAATGTTTATTTGCACAATGTCCATGCCTAATTTTTCTACAATAAGGATAGGTGCGCTTTGCAACATTCTAAGCTCTTGTTAGCTCTTGAGCTATTATGATCACTGGGTCATCATAGTTGTCTTCGTTGTGGTGGTAGTGCAAGAACTTTAATGAAGCCCATTACTCACACACTTATAAAGGTATCAACACGATACTTGAAATACTTTATAATCATGACAAGGCACAGTTGTAGAGAAAGGGCATTATTCTGAAAGCTATATTTTCAGAGTTATGCCCCTTTTTAGCTCACCTGAGCACAACCTACTCAAGGTGAGCTATTGTGATCACCCTGTGTCCGTCATCCTTCATTGTCCGTCGTGCGGCATCAACAATTTGCTTTAAACCACATCTCCTCTAAAACCGCTGGACAGAATTTGTTTGTACTTAGCAGGGATGATCCTTGGGTGAACCTTCACAAAAGTAAATAAAATAAAATTGATCCATGTAGAACTCTGGTTGCCATGGCAACAGAAAAAAAAAAAAAATGAAAACTTTTAAAGTTATCTCCTTCAAAACTACTGGTCATATTTCAAAACGTTTTGGTACAGATGTTCCTTGGGTAACCTTCCACCAAGATTGCTAAAATTATTCCAATCTGTTAAAAAACATGGCTGCCAGGGCCGGGGCTATTTTGCCTTAAATGTATATAGTGAAAACTTTAAACAACCTCTCTTCTGAAACCATTGGACAGAATTTGAAAAAACTTGGCAGGGATGATTTTTGGGTGAACCTTCACAAAAGTTGCTAAATTAAATTTGATTCATGTAGAACTTTGTTTACCATGGCAGAGGAAAGAAAAAAATCATCTCTTTCAAAATTACTGGCCAGATTTCAAAATGTTTTAGTACAGTTCCTATACCCTATATCCAGATGAGCGATCTAGGGCCTCTATGGCCCTCTTGTTAATTTATAGTTTTGGTCAAAATTGCTTATTAAGTAGAATGTTTTGAAAACTATGAAAAGTATCAACACGAAACTTGGAATACTTTATAATCATGACAAGGCACAGTTGTAAGACAAGTGACATTATTCTGAAAGCTATATTTTCGGAGTTATGCCCCTTTTTAACTTAGAATTTTTGTTAAAATTGCTTATTGATAGAATATTGTTAAAACTCCCAAAGATATTGTACTAGTTCTTAGCAAACTTGCTAAGGTGAGAAGCAATTGCATTTCTTCTACATTATGTAAAATATTTTTTTTTTTTTTTTTTTTTTTGTATTTACTAAACTGTTACTTTTATACCTTATGGTGTTCATACTTAAAATCTCAAATATGGCCCCCTGTTGTGGACATGTAAAACTGACGAACATTGGCACAGTGTTGTGGAACTCTTGTTTTTAGGTTTATTCATTGTTGTAAAACATTTTTATTATATCCCTGCTTGACAAAAGTCCAGGCTATATAGGAAACATGTTTGTCACATCAAGGCACCTCCTGTCCTACATTTTCATTATATGAAAACAATGTTGGATGTATTATGAATCATCAGATTGTGTAGTTCTTGTCTGTGTTTTTTCTCTTGAATACAAATAAAAATGAAGCTGAAGAATGCCAAAAAATGTAAATATACTCAAACTGTATTGTTTTTAAACCTTCATTAGTTACATGATATTCTTATATTATAAAGTAACACTGACATAAAGTTTGGTTCCGTTGTCAGTGATTTGCCCCATCAAACCATTGAAGACGTTTGGGGATATTGATTTCTTATTTGTATTTCTAATCTGAAAAGTCAATAGATTTTGTTAAGTGACATCTATTGGTATTTATTATTTGATTTTCAACAAGTATTTCTTTTCATTTGACATTTCACAGGAGTGTGGTGATCAAGTCAGGGAACATTTGCCGGAAAAGAATTTCTCTGGAATGATCTACATGTTGCGGAAATTCCTTGGCTTTATGAACCTTACAGTAAGTTGACCTTACTGAGAACAAGGGACTGTTTTCTCTATAGATTTAAGAGATAATAACTTAAAAAGGAAAAAAAAAAAAAACACCTAAATTTTTGTGTTTGTTCAGATGACAATAACTTTGCCAGCTTTCAGTACCTTAGACAGTTGTTTAAATGTTGCTTGTGAAAAAAAAATGTAGTGAGCACATCAAGTTATAACTGAATATAATATTCAATAGTCACCATAACTTTCACAATATAAATATAACACAGCACTGTACTTCTTTAATATTTTGCAGCATTCTTTTTATCTCTATAAACTATTTTATATAACTTTTTATATGAATGCAGTGTATTAAAGGTTTTATGCAGTATTTAATTTCTTTTAATTTTATTTTTGTAATTTTCAGAGTGGGGTTGGCTCAGCAGGTGGAAAATCCATTGAAAGAGTGATTGAGGTCTTGGAAAAGTGTTGAAAGTGAGTTGGTCTCTAAAACTGACAAAGGGGATGATGGGTGGAGCTGTGATACCCCGACCACCCCTGGGCCTTACCCTATACATTCACACCTGCAGCAAGGTACAGTGACATTGCTCATCAGTCCTGGACTCAGTGGGATGATGAAGGAATGGGCCTGAAAACAATTAAAACTGATGACGGGTTGGAATATTCTTGGACAGAAAAATGACTTTGAGTTCATGATATATTTCATTGAAATGAAGTTGAGACAAAAAAGACTGAATGTAGAATAAAATATTAATAGAAGCAAAAAGAAAAAAAAAAGGCTCTCAAGTGTAAAATTATTTTTAATAGAAGCTTTTTTTTTTCTTGACATATATGTAACAGATCTTAAGTGTTAAGAATTATTTTTCTGAATGTTTTAATCCAAAATATTTCTGAAACTCTATTGAAATATTATCATGTATTTTACATCACTATTTACTAGCAATACATTTCATAAAGCTGCTGTTTGATTGACATTGTTTGATTTCATTGCAGTCTATAAAGACAAAATAATGAAACTAATGATATGTAAAAGGCAGGGGTATGTTCTCTGGAAGTTAATTTTCCTCGTATCACATGCACATAATGTTACATGAGTGCTAGACCAGTATTGTACAAGAATGTAAATAGGGACAGGAGGTTTTCCTTTGGAGAATGCTGAATTTTGTTTTTTTAGAGTGATATGAAAATAAACTAATATGCAGGTGTAATATGAGACAAGTTAGCTGATTGTGATTGTGTAAATAGATTTGTACAGAAAGTAATAGTAAAACATTAGAAATAATTATCAGGGAGTATTTTTTTTTTCATTTTATTAATTCGACGCATATGGAATGATATACCATACATATTTATTTTTCCCTTTCTTTCTACTTGGAATTTCAATGGATTTAAAATTCAATCAAGAAGAGGAACTTAAAAAAGGGAGAAGAATCAATATAATTTAATGTTATACAAGGTACTTGAAATATTTAAAAACTGATTAAATCTGTTAACAAAGTTTCAAATGAAGATTTTTTTTTCTTTTAAGGATTGTTGTGTAAATAGTATTTTTCCATTACTCAGTCCTCATATTGATCATCATGTCTCCATTTGCATTACAAATTCATCAATGTGATTCACTTTTTCATTGCATTTGTACAAGTTACATTTTTGTTATATGACTATATTCCATTTGTAAAATAGGTACATTATGAAATGTTTTGTAATGTTTGCAGAATGTTGAACTGCGTGTGTGTTGGGCACCAAAGGATTTTGCTTTTAGATATTGGAAACTGCTTAACACAGCTTATTATTGCATGGATGCAATCTTATCTTTCTTGATACTTTTGTTAGCAGGCATACTGGCATAGTTTTGTTTTGATTAATACATAGTGTAGAGTTTGTTTTTTTTCCCTCTGAATTTTTAGAGTAGTACAGAAAATTAGAGATTCCTAAATATAGAAAGCAAGACTGCTTCATGATTATTAGTTGACCTGCAACAAGAAATGCAATAGTTTGGGTAGGTAAACTTATATCTAGTTAATTTTTAACTTCTATGTATAAAATGCTGTTCTTTGTAATTTTCCTGCATTTTGAGACAACTCATTGAGACTTGGAGTGAATGATAGTGATGTAAGGTTGTGGCCCTTTATGGATTTCAGTAATTTGTTTAGATACCATTTTGACTTTATGTCACAGATATTCTTTTGATTTTTATAATTTAGAAATTGCATGTTTTATATTTTTTCTACAGAACCTCTGTTTTTATTTTTCAAAGTAAAATTGTAAAAATGCTGCCAGCTCAAAGAGCATAGATATATGTAGCCAGTCTTAAAGGTTTGCCGTGTGTATTTCTATCTATAAAATGAGACAGAGTGATGGTAAAAAGTTTAAGTAAAAACTTGAATGAAGCATCACTTTTTGCATAGATCAGTCTGTAAGAGGAGTCGAGAAAAATGTGTTTGAAGCAGTTGTTATTAATGGAGCAGTATAAAATAGGTTGTTTTCATTGGAGGTGTATAAAACCTGACAAGAGATAGGCTGAAATGAATTTGTTGCAAATTGGTCATAAATAGTAAACGAATGATATTGCTCTAATTATTGAATAGAGTGGGAATTGTATATTATGGTAGATTTATTTTCAATTACTGTATGTTTTGTTGTGTCTAATTGATATGCATATTTATTTCATTTTTTTTTTTTTAATTTTTAAATTATGTTTGAAGAAAACAAATATTTGGATAACTCAACAAAAGGAGGTTGAAACAGTCTAGCGACAGAATAGGATTTCATACTTAGATGATAGCTATTGTAAATATAACTAATTTGACCAGTTTAGAACTAAATCAGCCTGCAAAATAACTGGCACTGAAAAGGTTTTCCCTGTTTACTGTAATTTTACATTTCTTCTGAGATAGTTATAAAGAGTATTATTATGGTAGCATTAGATTATATTTATAGGTGATTTTACATTGAAGTGTCCAATAGGGATATATATTTGGACAAGTACCCAGATTCGCATGCTTCAAAATATATTTTTTAAGGGTTTAATATACACTTGATTGTACAACTGTTATAACTTATTTTTAATTATTAATTTATTTAATTGCTTTAATCTTTTGTTTTATGTTGGATTGTCATTCAGTAACGTAATATATTTGGACAGTGTAGTGTCCAAAAACAAACTCTATTGGACAGTCACGTGGTACAAATGCACTTCTTCGTTGTTTGGTTGATGAAATTGGATATAGAATAAAAAGACATAAGGTAGTATTTCTTGCTAAGTCAGGCCAAGGAATGTTTTCAGTCTGATCTTGTTTCTCATTGTCCTATATGGTTTAGAATGGCATTTTGTGAGGTAAAAAGAAAAATATTCAAAATGAACGTGTTGTGAAAATTTATTTACAAAGCAGAGCTCACAAGAACAGACAGAAAATTTTGTATATGAAAAAAAAAATAAAAAAAATTCTGGGCAATGTGCTAAGATTTTTACAAATAATATTTGTTTTTGCAAGTGTTATATTTTAATTGAGGAATGCAATTGATCATGAATTAAATTAAGTTAAGACTCATATTTGTTTATTAGGATTTTTAGATTGGTTCAGTTCTGTATGAAAAAAGACAGTTTTAGCAGTTTGTATGTGTGTTCATTTCTTAAATAATTACATGGTTATCTCGTTTAACTTAGGTCTTTGTAAATCAGGACAGAAACGCGCATGTATAATTGCATGTATTTAAAAAAAAAAATTAAAAAAAAATCTAAGGATGGTTAAATGACAGTGAAAAAATGGAAGAATTCCATCTCCAGTTGTTTGGTATAAGCAGGAATTAGCGAGACCCAAAGTTTCTTTGTATATTAAGTAAATGATAAAATGATTGAAAAAAAGACATGTAGAAATTATTTAACATTTGTATTGAACTTTTTTACACAATATAGGGTCATTTTCCGTAAATGTAAAAGTGAAAAAAAAAATGAAGGGGCATTGCAATGCAAAGGCTGTGTTAAGAGCTATATTTGTGTTAACTAGAATGCATTGCCTGAATCTAGGATACATATTCGTGTAGGCTATGTGTTAATGATACTCACGTGTGTAAACCAGGATAATTTGTCTTAACTAAGATACATACACTGTGTTAAGATTCACGCATGTGTAAAAAAGTATGATTTTTTATGTTAATATGGGATACGCTTAATTTATTATGTGTAAACGAGACTGATTTTTTTGTATTCTAAGAGATACGTCTGTGTAAACTAGCTCAGAAGTCGCTGCTATGCATAGCCCTTATGTTGATTGTGGGTGTGTTCACTTATGGCTGATCCTACTGTGCTGGTAGGATGGGATGTATTGAAGACTTGTAATAATGTAAATATGCACTGAGTGCAAAACTCATCCAATAAACCGATTTATGATAATTTTGTTTTGTGTTGTATCAAGTCCCATTATGATAGATTTACTGACGCGCTTTATTTGCTTTTATCTCATATCAGATTGCAATGTTAAAAGTAAAAGTTTATTATATAAATCAAATATGTTTACAAGGCCATTGAAACAAAGGATGAAATGGAAAGCTTTTTTACTTGCGGTTGTGACATACTAAGCCCACGTATACACATCATTATAGGGAATAGCCGTTGCCACACTGACGTGTCGGCCTTGACCTTAAACCACCGTCATGTGGCAGTGAGGCAGCATTATATATATGTGTGTATGTCTCATGAAGGCCATGGGACGTTAAACGCAATCCAGTGAGGTAGCTCCTATTAAGTCCGATATGCCCGGGCCTACAAGTTGTCAAGAAAATGACCTGTTCAAAAGTCCAAAAATATGTGATAAAAATTGGAAGGGGATTCTTTGGAAAGCGCATTTTGCTCTTTTTTAAATCACCGGTTGTTTCCGGCTGAGAGAAAGAGGGATGCTTTTCTGCAAGAAAGAACAACGATAAAGGTTTGTTAAACTGGCAGGGATCACTCATATTTTTCATGTGAGGAAGCCACCCTGTTGGCTTGCGGTAGGTTAGTGGTGTAGTGCACAATAGGTTTAAGGTGCACTCGAGGGTCATCCTCCACTTGTCGCAATATGGCTTAAATACTGTCGCAGCAGCGGTAAACTCCCATCAAAACAAAAGCAGATAAGCTTATGGACATCCGTCAAGTGAAGCCTAGGGTTGAACTTGTGCCAGGATGACAATGCATGCTGAACTGATAGAAGTGCCCGACGCCCTTGGAGTCACGTTTATCAAAAGGCAGCCCCTCTATGACAAAAACTCTTATCATTGCTACTGCCGTGATGGCCGGACTAAAGAGGGCATGAGGGATGAAAAAGTACAGGCTCTCTGGATAAGTGCAAGTTCACATTCTGTAGATAAGGGTCCTGCCGGATACTTCGTGTAGGGTCTGAAATATAATTCCAGGCATTCTTAGTGATGTTAGTAATTTAACATTCCAACCATCCGCACTATATACGTGTATTCCGTTATCATTACCGTATACGAGAGGCAAACACATTGAGAGAATGTGGGTTCCGAAGATGTAGTGCAACACTATTGTCGTTAACTTATGTATGTTTTCAATGTCTGAGACGTATGAATATAAAAGTAATTTATTTTCCACTACCATTATCAATATGAGCAAATAACTACCTTCGGATATGACTTTTTTTTTTTAATTCTTTAGGTTTTACCATATTTGGACGATGGTATCTGTTTATGTATCGTTTCCGTATATTGCACACATGAAGATGGGATAAAATTTGTATTCTTTGTAAGTTCAACCTATTTCAATGTTTGACCTGAGTCGATACTCACCAAAGACTGCATTGTCGAGATAGCTGCTTTCATTTACACCATTAAATTCTACATTCGTGTTGATACGAAGTTTCACATCTTTCTTGTTGATGCTACGGACAGAGTCGGAACAACGATTCAAGGCACTTGCATTGAAATACCACATAAATTGATGCTCACAATACATAACGAGTTTTTTTTAATTATATGGATCTTGGGGGCCTTCAGCGACGTTCGGGCATGTCGCTTGACACGGCCTCAATACTGTGCAACGTCATAGGCGCGCGAGAGAGTGAAAACGAAGAGCAACGTAAAGCTGGGGAATGGACTTACATGGTCATGCTGACCAGTCCACCGTGGAGGTAGACTTATGTTTTACGATCCTCCACCCAACGACGGCAATAATCAATGAACTGGCCTGAACATGTAAGACAAGGAACTTTTTGCTTTTAGTGTTTTGATCGGCTTAGGCAGGATTCAGGCATAACCTGTCATGCATGTCTCGGCACTGACTTAATTCTGGTCAAATAGGACCTTTTCCACCATGGATGCAAAAGGCAGAAGAAATCTACAGCAAAATGTCAGAGCGCCCCTTTCATGCCCTAATATATAAAAACAGTTTGAAACCATTTTATTTTGCATTTCGTCGAAAGTGTATAAATACAATTCATGAACGTGTATTTCATATTACTTTTACATATATAAAACGAAAAAGAATTTCGGAGACGGATTTCACGCTCATTTTGAATGTCACAAATCACCGTTTGCCGATTGTATCTATTGTTTATTCGTTTTTAAGGAGAAGGAAAGCTATTACATGTATCAACATTATATTTCCTTTTATTTCGAGGACGCTTTTTTTCTCAGGGAATCCCGTGCCGTTATTTGCTAAACTGGACAAGTTTCAGCGATGCCTTGTCACCTAACTAATCACTGCACAAATTGCATGACACTTAAAGGCATGCTGGGGATCGCAGAGAATAAAACAGTTCACCGCCACCTCACTGCGAGGTGTCGAGGGCAAAACTTAATTTCTGAGACTGACTAATAGTGTTTCGAGAGAAAATCATGTCCTTAAGGCAAATGTCGGTTTTCCAATTTATATGTACTTTGGTATGCATTGAATTGGTATGCATTGCATTCCACCCTCATAATTATGCACACATCCTTGGACTCAAACTCCTCTGTTATGACTTATTACACCTCACATGACCTTCCCTTGATTAATTTCCGTATACACGCCATTTGACGCCTTTTAATCTTTTAATTATTACCCCGGAGGGTAATATTATTTTTTTGTATTGGAAAATTTCACGTGGACTTAAAAATAGAATTTTTCTATCTCAATCGGTAAGCGCTTATTGAAATGTGTAGTTTTTTCATAATTTATAATAGCAGCGCTTGCATACTTTCCAAACGACTGTTAAACTGTTAATAAACATTTCTGGTTGATTAACTTGATTGGGATGTTCGGTATAATAAAATAAATATCACATCCCTCTGGATAGCGCGTGCTGTCAACCCTCTATATGGTAATGTCCATCTCGGCGTTTACACGAGGTGGACATTATCAGTACGTGCTATCACCCTCAATGGGATGTGATATTTATGTATCATACATGTCAGTGGACGATGATATCACTGAGACAAAGAAATGCCGTATGATGTATAAAGCGAACTTATTCTAATCTATCGCTGACAACACAGCTACGTTTTATGACTCGATTACCCATGCATTACTCAATGTTCAGGGTTCGTGTATTAAAAATCCTAAGCTAATACATGTTTATTAAGAGAAAAACAACAACAAAAGCACTTGCGACCTATAAACCACGTTTTTGTATGATCGTATACAGAGATTAAACGACCAATCCATGTTTAAGCCGTGTAAATTACAACTATCGGCTTCCATGTCAGCGACACGTTTCGCTATTCTTCTGGATTTCTTGCAGGTTTTATAAAATATTAATGGCACCAGTGTCGCTGACTGATTTACACGTCCATGTGAATACAATCTCTGCTCAAATCTGCCAGTGAATTATGCAAGCGAAGCGGCGATTGTCATGTTTATGTTGTTCCGCCATATTTTACACGCTTTCCGAGGGTTTAAACTGTCAGGCATTGCGTAAATTGAAATAAATTCCCATCCATTCCATAATTTATAGTCCCAAACGATGCGTTTGTGTTCAAAACCTTTGCAATTTTATTCCGAATTAATATATAAGGGTCATAAATACTGCTTTATTTTCGCATATCTGGATCGAAGTTGATTGCTAAAAAAGGTTATATCCCCGGTATGACCGCGTCATAAACATGGATGCGGTTGACGCATGCGTACTTTAGAAAGGAGCGGAAATAATTTATTAGCGCTCGTTAGAGCCCGTATGTAATTAAAATTACAGATAAATTACACCCGTGTAATCTCAACCGGTTAATAGAGCCGATGTTAATTACGAGAGATAAAGAAAGGGTATAAAAACCACTCTAATAATGTGAGCCATGTTGAAAGGCATAAACATGCATTGAGAAGAAAACAAATTTGGTCCTTAATCAAAATTATTCTCGACTTCCCGGACATAAATACTGAATTAGGGATTGAAAAAGCAACTCCTATGGAGATACACGCCCGGACGCCTTCATGGGTTTCACGCACACAAGGTAATTATTACCATTGGACCTGTTTCATTTCATTAATTATTTTTACGGTGTACAGGTCGCTTTTTATACAGCAAAACCAGCGATATCACAGAAAGCTTAAAACAACAAAGGTTTCAGTGCTGTGATTAAAGAAAGGTTAAAATGGTTTAAGTCAAGAAAAAAAAAGAACATCCGACAAATGAACAAACAAATAAGCAAATACCAGACGGCTCTCTCTGACCTTTTATTTTCCGTTGCTCACCAGTGTACAGTTTTAGAAATGTAAAGTAATAATTTCTCCATAAATGCTTGTATCTTGTCGAATTAGTTGTTTGTTGCGATTTTTTCGTTTGTTAGTTTTGCTGTAAATTACTTCAAAATGTACAAGGAACACTAGTATCTCCTGCTTTTATTTTACATTACGCACGCATGCCCAATCCAGGTTAGTGTTTTTTTTGTATTTCATCTTTTCTTAAGGAAGTCCTGTAATTTGATACTACTCTCACCGAAATTATCGTTATAATTTTCCCTTCAAGTGATATTTTACACAATAATGATAATATAGAAAGATAACTATTCGCTTCATATTCCTTTCAACACAAGTTGTCGCCCTTGTGTATCTGGTATTTCTAAGCACGACTCATATTGCTGTAAGATGAAGGCATTACCACCCATCTTTGTCTTAAGGCCATTTTAGATAATTTTTGTGAATTATGCGCAAAAACACACTACTAGTATATCCCGTCCCGTCACCTACACGGGTAAAGGTCTGTCAACTGCGCTATGTCGGACAGAGTGACAGAAACAAGCATACCAGAGCTCAGCCGAATAAATCGCTCACTTATCACATCATCTCTAATTAAAAATAATGAATGCAACGCCACGCGGGTCTGTCTGTATTTACACTTTTATTTATAGACATAATTCACTGTATGTAAGCGATAGTGCCGAGTTGGGGGGCTGGTGTTAAACATGTCAAGTTTATAGCTCGGCGCTGTCAGACGGAACAAGAAGAGGGATCGTTGCTGTCGAGACGTGTCAGGTATATTGGTATATATCCCTCACACCTGTCAGCTCCCATTAGGTAGATAGTTATCACAATAAAACTGTTTCACTTCGTGTCTGCTACTGTTCAGGAGACGGGGCGCCCCACCAAATATGCACGTTGGTAGAGTAAATGTTTGGAATTATTCGGATGTATTCGTTCGGATCATTCTCTAAATGTAATGGATGAAGGGAATAGCTGCGACCGTCAGGGCCGTCTATCATCCAAATAAATATGTCTTCCTAATGTTTTTCCTCTCGTTCTGGTGATGGTGCCATATCACTTTCTGAAGTCTTTCTTCCCCTGGAGGAGTGCCGTGGAGCGGTATGCGTGACCACACTCTGTGATATTTCTTCTGCTGTCGGCTGCAAGCAGCGCCTTCTGTCTCTTGTCAGGAACAGAAGGGGAGATTATTGTCGCCGTTTAAAAAAAACAACAAAAAGCCGTAAAACACATATGAATTACCTTGATATCTTGATAGACTTTAAAATTTAGCCCTGAATATGTTATTGATTGATGATATTTTAAAATAGATCTGCATTTTTTGTTAGAAATATCTGGTATTACAATATGGAACGGTTATTTGGATTCAGATTTTTGGATAACATGTGCCTGTTTTAATTTTTAATTCACATACAGTAACAATTGGTTGTAATAAAATTAATATTTCAATAAAACTGTTTAAATCAATATATCGTGTGTATATGGATTTTATATGTCCAAAATAAAGTATATTTAAATATATTCACAATGAATATGGCATTTCATAGTGGTGTAAAGTAGGAAAAAAACTGTTTTCATTTAAAATTGCAGTGGATATATCTGAAAATTTAAGAGTATGACTTGATAGCAATCTCTTTTTCTTCTCCAGGTAATGGTTTTGATCTTATTTTCTACTTTAATCTCAGGTTAACAGTACCATCGGGAATTGCAGGCATATATGGAGGGCGACATTGTCCAGTGGTTGTGAACATTATTTGATGACTCCCAGTCACAAGGTACTGGTCCAATTCAGGAGCCTTGAGAGGGATTTTAGTGTAAGAATTTGTTTCTCAATCGAAGTAAAAAGCAAAAATAAACAAGTTTAAGCTAAAGACAAAAAACAAAACAAAACAAAAACAACAACAAAAAAACACACAAAAACAGCATTTAAATGAATGTAAAATTAAAGTAGGTTATGCCAGTTTGATATCACTTGTTGTCCATGAATCGAATAAAGGTCAAATGGATTCAGAATTATTTGGTAAACCTTCATTTTATCAGACAGTCTAGTATTGTGAGACCTCGCTGTCAAATTAAAGAAGACTAAAGTATAAGTCTACATTCCGATCAAAAATTAATTCACGAAAACAACTTTAATGATCTATCAATACTGATAAAAACAGACAAATGTTCATGGATATGACAAGCTGTCTTTTACAATGACAAACTTTTATATAAAGATGAAATATATTATATATTTTATTTTCAGCTTTCATTTCTGGTTTGGGTTTCATTACTCTTAGTGAAGCATGAATGACACTATGCGTTATATTCTGTCTTATTTATCTTATTTATCGGATGGAATGAGTGATTTATCACCTCTTTGTGTCAGATAATACAGACGAATGTGAGTTACATGTGATTTCTCAGGGCAGAGTCGATATAAATAAAATGAGAGCATTGCAAATCGTAGGTATGGTAACAATAAGGCGGCAGAGTCCTAACGTCTGAGGGTACCGGATACCAGTTAATCTGTACACAAGCAATACCATACAGGGAGTATTATATTGCAGTAGCTTTTCGTAGCAATATATTTTCCTACGAGCTGTGTAGGAAAATTGATATCTCGCGAGACTGAAGTTTGAGCGAGATGTTAAATTTCCTTTCGCAGCCAGTAGCAAAATAAAAAAAGCGACGAAAAGCTACTTAAACATATTTTTTTCTTTCATTATATACCTATATATTTTCGAGACATAAGAAGTTAATTTATTCGGGTTTTAATAGTTCATAAGTTTTCTCAAGAAATCAAATATTTATCACTGGCGGATGAATTTTTTTCCAATGACCTATGACATTTAAAAAATAACTAGTCCGTAAGGTCTGACGTCACACTACCTTATTAGGACCTTCCTTGTCATTTGTCGATTTGTATTTGTATGTATTCGTATTTGAGTCAGAATATTTAAGGTATGTATTTTACATTTATTCGAAAAATATGTCGTGCAAAATAAGCGGCTTCAAAATGACCAGAAATCAAACTACCATATGAAATGCGTTTGTTGATACATTATGTGACATAGTTTAACCCTTTCCCTCATAGAGGACACCATGAAAAGACCTATGCGAACAGCAGGTTCGCAGGCTGATCAGGTTTTATGCTGTTCGCTGCTCCTCAGTGGTCTGGAAATGAGGATTTTGTAATTAAATTTGGTAAGGTTTAACTGTGGTTTTCTGCAGACCAGGCTTTATGTGGTACCTACTGAGTGCGTCAAAATGAGTCTATATGAGGGAAAGGGTTAACCGAAATGGTTTACTGTGAAATCATTAATTTTCATGGGACACTAATTTTCGTGGGTGATTTTATCTACGAA
>JAIFHC010000152.1:0-50000 GCA_021229015.1 Solen grandis | reverse complement strand
TTTTTTTTTTTTTTTTTTTGGTGGTGGTGGGAGGGGTGTGGGGTTCAACTAATGATAAGTTTTTTAACGTCATATCATACCGAGTTTTTTCTCGAAAATAAGAACAGTACTCTGTATACAAATCTACGTATAAACCATAATTGTGAGGGGTTTTATTTACATTAAAATCCGTATGGTGTGCCTAGCTCAGATAGATTTACACCTAACACGCTCTGTGTGTGAGTGTGTGGTAGTCTCCGAGTGACTGATGCACATTACTGAGATGTAAAACCCGACAAGAGTTACACACTCTCTATTGATCTTGATGATACTCCAGCAAACGTGTTTAAGCTTAAAATCAGCTATATGGGATGAGGTTTTATAAAAAAAAATGTGAAGTGATGTATTTAAAAGATACAAAAAATAAGAACTTCGTTAATTAAACTCATTGAAAACACTCAAAATACCAATGAAACGAGAGTAATTAATTAGTGGCAGTGTTACTACATGCATATGTTCAAATGTCATTCGACAGAAGTGGATCGTATGAATTACTTTCATCTCTTGCAAAATAATGATAATTTTACCACACAGTCTTCACAGTCGTATTCAATGACTTATGTCATTAATTTGGTCTAAATGTTAAGGGTGACGAGAAAGACCAATGAAGATTTCCACTGGGTATTGTATGATATACGAACGGTGGAATTGGATGTTGCATTCATAAAGCATGCGTCTAAAGGCTGATGCAGTATTGGATAGGTCATTTACACGATACGTACAATAACAGGCAATGATCCAAGGAACATCTATAGTATGACGTAAGACATATATGAAAACATGCATCTTCGCAACTATCGTCTCCTCGGAGACTATTTATAAAGACTGTAAGCTCCACAAGTGATTTCATTGCCAGACCAAAAACAGAATCAGCAATTACTGACTGCGTGAACAACTAGCATGTGCCGCTTTATTGTCAAACATTGTTTCACAATCACAATGGTGATTCTGCCTTGTGTCAAATAATATACTCAGCCAAAAAAGAAAGTCACCGTTTTTCTATTCTAAATATCTCTTTCAATATTATATTATCACAGATATGAACATGTAATCGTTGGAGTTGCTGATGACCTACATTTAATCAATAGTAAACCATGTCATTCTGTAAAATATCAAATTTAATGTTTTTGCACGTGCGCGCTGTGCAGCAAAGGTCGACATCTGGTGGTAGTAGTAGTATCTGACTGCACCGATTGACCGGAAATAATCAAAATGGAATGCAATAATGCTAAGATTGAATAATGATCATCGAAACCAAACTATCGGGATGCTTAATCCATGCTGTATTACCGTGTTATTTTTTAGAACGACCCATATGTCATATCGCTCAAATTATTTCAGTAAAAGAAATGTCACAGCGACTTCAAATGAACGGGTTTAGTTAGAAAGAAATGGTTCTTTACCCCAGATAGAACAAATAGTCAAAATGTAAGCTAATTCCATGTATAAAGAAAGAAATTTACTAGAACTGTCGCCTAGAGGCTGACTTATACCCCCCCCCCCAAGGGGTAATTTTCCAAAAGGGGAGATAACACAACCTGTTATAGTTTTCGTTAATCTACAATGTGTAACTATTTATCCCAGCAAGTTTCATTGAAATACATCCCGTAAATACAGAGAAGTAGCCAGCAGATCGCTATGGTAGTAGCTTGCAATTTACATGAGCTACCAAATGGTCAAAGTGACATAATTTTCCAAAAAGAGGAAATAACCCAACATGTCATAAATTACGCCCATCTACAATATGCAGTGTTAAATGCAAGCAATTTTTATTGAAATATATCTAGTAGTTCTGAAGCAGTAGTTAGCAAGGTTTATGAGCTACCAAAACGGTCAAAGGGCATAGTTTTTCCAAAAAGGGAAGATAACCCAACCTGTTATGTCATCTACAATATGTATTGATCCATCCCAGCAAGTTTCATTGAAGTATGTCCAGTAGTTACAGAGGCGTAGCCGGCAGATCGTATTGTATACAGACGGACAGACGGACAACCTGATTCCAGTAACCCCACTAACTTCGTTGCGGGCGGGTTGTGGGGGGGTATAATGATGAGAACGGAGTATATAACGGGTCCACGCTTCAGTCCGGATATCTTTTTTCGCATATTGCAATAGCATGAACTAAACAGAAATTGAACAATTCTTAATAATTAACTTTTGCAGGAAAGCCTCTTCCATAATAATAATAATAATAATAATAATAATAATAATTAATAATAATTAACAAGGAATTGGTAACAGTTAGGAGGAAATATTGTTTAATCGCTGAATATGATTTTGGCTGTATGCTTTTCGTAAAATGTCGATATTCGTAAAAGAGTTTGAATTAAAAATATAAATATAATAATAAAAATGTAAATAAATAAAAACGAATTGTTAAATATTCAAATCCGAATTCACATCATCACATTACCCTTAACAAGATTTTGCAACCCAATTCGCTAAAAAGATATGGAAATCAGGCATATTTCCAAAGAAGGTATAGAAAACGGTATGTAAAAGACCGAATAAGAAAAACCTATAACTAAAGAAATAGGCCATTAAAGAGAAAGTTAGACAGCAAGATGACCCAATAAGGACCACGTTGCTTAAGTTTATTCCCTTCACGTAAGACATGTCTGGAAGACATCCGTGCTATTGTTAATAGCTGCTCTCATATAACCGTTCCTAATGATCGGTAACCCGGTCGTCTGATTGGGATTTATAGACAAACACCAGACGACACCAGACGACATTCTTAGGCTCAATCTAGTGAACACGGTGTGTGTGTGTGTGTGTGTGTGTGTTTAAAATATAAATGCAATATTTATGCTGTTGCATTACATGAAAACATTTAAATATAATATTTCATTATCTTCAT
This sequence comes from Solen grandis, assembly GCA_021229015.1. Taxonomy (NCBI): domain Eukaryota; kingdom Metazoa; phylum Mollusca; class Bivalvia; order Adapedonta; family Solenidae; genus Solen; species Solen grandis. The sequence continues at coordinate 47,101 of JAIFHC010000152.1, read as the reverse complement.
ATAATTTATTTAATCTATAACTCAAATAAAGAAATATAATATCTATGATCATGATATACGTTTACAGTTCCAAATGTCCTTCCCTCCTCGACGTTTTAAATGATTTTTTTTCTATCAGTGACTTGATAGATATACCGGCTCATGCCGGGATCAGTTATTGTCGCATTTCTTATTTAACTGTAATATTGGTTTGTTGCCCTCGGGACCAACAAAAACAATCTTATTCCATAATAATTGGAAATCTCAATCATTCAGCAGTCCAAGACAATTATTTTTAGAAATACATTTTTGTTTATTGTCTGGCTAGTTGCATTTTTTATGCTTGTGTTTTATTTGTTTTGTCTTGTGGGTTTTTACTTTAAATAATGACCTAAGAACATATTAAAAAGACCAACATTTGTTTATATATGAAATATTCGAATCAATTATTACCCGGTGACTTTTATATAAGCATTACACATTAATAGATAACGGGTAAGGTAAAACGTAAATATATAATGTAATTTGCAATAAAAGCAATCAAACTCCTGAATGCGCTGAGAGACGGCGAGAGGATAAAATGAAATAGCTATAATTCTAACCCATCATTTCAGTAATGATTGAAGCAATAGAGGCAAAGGTCATATGACGCCAAAACCTCCACACGCTTTCCTGCAACTATAGTTGCTTTGAGTCAGTTGAACTCGCTTTCTGTTTGTTTCATAATAATCCGGAGTAATTAATTCCTAAGTTGCATACCTAAATAGGTCATTCCCTTTCTTCAGTACTAGTGAATCTGATTTATACATTCTATCTGTTGTTGAATATGTGTAGAAATTGATAAAGTATTTGATTATTTAAGTTATTTATATGTTTGTCTTTCTATTTCAAAGTAAAAAATGCTCTGGGAAGATCCTTATTAGCCATCAAACAAAAACTACTTTAGGTAAAATACGTACATAATTGGAGTGCTACTTTTTTCTACTTACAAGACTACATCTTCATGTATGTAAAATGGCTTGCTGTTTTGAATTAATAAACGTCACTGATATTTTCTTCACGCTTAAAAAGGATGTTTCCAGTGCAAAATAATTGTAAAAAAAAAAAAAAAAAAAAACATGTTAACAAACCATAACACATTAAAAGCGGTTACGGTTATGATTAAAACGTCTCTTTATCATATTCCAATCGTATTCGTTAGTGCAAAATCGCATTGCATGGATACGCACTAAGCGCGGAGAGGTACAGTTAAATCGGCGGTGGAAAATATGCAAATCAGCAATTTCAGCAAGGCTTGTTTTGGATTTCCAGGTACTAAAGAAGGTGGGTCGCCGCCGTTTAAAATATATAGGTCAAAATCAATACTTCGATATATAGGTCAAAATCAATACTTCGATACATTTTGAGTAAAATGTCATTTATCTACCATAAACTTGAAGTAATGCCTTTACATTATCCTGACCAAGTGGAACAGCTTTATGCCATCCGTAACCCACCTATTAGTAAAGGATATAAGCAAAGGTTTATAGATGAGTTTTGCCCTTTACACAAGGGAATATAGAGATTGTTGAGAAAAAAAATACGATATGAACAAGCATGGGAGGAAATCGATGATATATTTTTAAAGCAGGCTAGTATTATTTCTGTGAAAATGTAAAGTAGTGTTTTAGAGTTCTGAACATGTTGACTGCTTCTACGATATATTAAGCTTGCTGTACTCTCTCAAATTCAAAATTTAACGATTGAACGAGTTCCAATAGCACACAAACATGTACATACGGAAGGATCGACGTGTTCGTTCTAGTAACTCGACATTATTACTTCATTTTTCGTAGCTAAACAAAATAGAAATAGAATATCCGTTGCTGTCACAATTATATCAATGTCAAAATTTATGAAAATTGTTTACTGACGTCAATTATGGACAATATAAAATATACTTATGCTATATAACAAATGTAATTTACAAATGCGATGCAACACATCCGATATGGATTATTTCTTGACTTGATCTGTGCTATACAAATAATGTTTTCCCTAATGTAATAATCTTTCACAATTCTCTGCCTTACGTCAAATAAAACATAATCATCAACGACATCGAAGAAGGAACAATGTCATGGTAGTTCGTTTGTGACAATAGTTCTCATTTCAAGACAACGATCTGGTGCGTATACTATTTGATGCAACTTGATTTCGTTATGTGCTTATGTTGTTGCTGCTTTTGCTATTGTTTCCATTCAACAGTTCATATTCATTTTCTGGATTCGTCCCAATACTTCAAACCATACATTCCAAAAATAATCAATTCCTCGAACAAACTGTCTTCTATCAGGTGATTTTCTTTCTCGGATTCATTATTCTTTACAGTAACACATTGGATGTTATTATTTTCAATAGGATTAGGAACCTCTTTGCTGGTTTAAAGTTAACCAATGTTGAAACTAGCTGGACATAAACATCTTAAACATTCAAGTAATGATATGTCTAAAATGTGTTCATATTAGATAATACATAAGTAAATAAACATGAATATTGATTTTCGTATATATTCAAGATTCCGCGTATAAAAAGATGCTAAAAATGCTCAACGTTCAAAACTTTCTCTCTTTTGAACTCATTGAAATTTGACAATCCTTTATTCGGGTAAGTTGTTGTTTTTTGTTTGTTTGTTTTTTCAAGAAACTTTCTTCCATAGATGATAATAATTAGTTAAACAAATCTCGCTTAATCAATGTATCTGATTTTGAGTGTATAGATGGTGCTAAATTTAATTTCTTTTATTATATCCATATCATTTCGCATATTTTAAATGAGTTTGAATTATTATAAAATCAGTTAGAAAATGCACATTGCAATTAAGAATTTCTAATTGCTCTAGGTTAGATATCGCAATTCAATTCACTCAGATACATATATTTTTGAAGAAGGAAAAGAGATTTGTGAGGGACCGAATAAGGAAAACCATAGCGAGGGAATGAGAGGGTAATGACCCAATGAAGATCACGTCTGCAATTAGTTCCTACCCATCACACCAGACGCGTCTGGCAAACATCCGCACCATCATTAATAGCTGCTCTCACCTAGCAGTTCCTAGAAACCTGTATCCAGGTCATCTGATTCGGATTTATAACCAAAAAAGCAAACGACATTCTTTGGACGTACTAATGCGTTTGTAAACATAATTATCGTTGTCAAATGAAATCTAGGTGGAAATTAAGATTTTGAAATTCTTTAATTTGAAGATCAATAAATACATAGCTCATACGGTTTTTCCGCTTTGCAAGAGCAGTATAACACTAGACCAAACTGCAATTCTTCAATTCTTCAATATCCCTCAGTTCCTAAAAGCTTCCGGCGATGGTTGCGAAGCTGAATAAAGTTCTTTAGTTTTCATTTCTGCAAATGAGAACAGTTCCTCTGTAAGTGGGGTGTGTAATATATGTAATAAAAATATAGGATGTACATTACACAAGCAAGTAATTAAATATAACCACCTCCTCGGCGTTTTCAATGAGTGTCTTTCCTCCTCTCTCCTGGCTAATAAAGAATTTAATGGGATCACATAATGTCGCATGGTAAGTTAAACCCTCATATAGTATTGTTGCCCTCGGAACAAAGAAAAACTTTCATTACTACATGAAATCTAAACATTTCAGCTGTTTAATACAGATTTGTGAAAAACATATTTTCTAATTTCTAGTATATTCCTTTTTTTCGTATTTAGTTAGTTGATTGTATTCAGTTTATTATATTTTTGGTTGTTTATGACATGAGAACTTGTTAGAAAGAATGGCAATTGTTTAGATATGAAAGATTCTGATGGGTAATTACCCAGTATTTTACATACATTTCAAATGGGTGAATCGAAAATATATCAAACTGTTTTTTTTTCTGTTAGCTAACATTTACCATTAAACCATATAAGTAACAGTTCAATATTTCGATATACTTTTAGTAAAATGTCATAACACTACCATAAATTGTATACAAAAGATATCTTCATTAGGTTTAAGTTTTAAATTTTATTTATTTTACATCGATTTCGAAACAAGTTCTCACAACTTATATTAATCCCTCCCGGTGGCTCTGGTGGTGGCGTATGTGGTCACTATTGTGGTGGGAGGAAACCGGAGAACCCGGAGAAAACCCACGTGTCTGGTCCGGTGACATCTCTGCCCTCTCAGGTAAGTGACCAGGAATCGAACCCGGGACGCATTTATGAGAACTGAAGCGCGTTACCAATATATTAACCAAGCACCTATTTACCAGCCTCATGCCATTTCTCATCAACCTTTATCTTATGAGTTTAGAAACTAGTTTTGAGATTTTACACTGGGGACTAAATGAACAGCCTTCAAGAAACCATGCCTTATAAGCAAACACTGGGGGCATTTTGTTTATCCAACCTAGTATGTCTGTGGTAATGTCAAAAAAGTTTAAGTGACATGTTTTTAAAGAGTTCTGAATATACCGACTGCTTCAAGAATATTCAAGATTTGACTATCAAATCAAATTCAAAAAATAAAAATCCATGACAAATATGCATTGTTACACCGTATATAGCTTACGCCGTATATAGCTTTCATGTGAACTGTATACATCGGTTGACAACGTATACAGCTTACGAAAGCTGTGTACGTTGGATATAGGCATACGCTTTTGAAATAGGTCCTTCGTCTTGACGTTTATAGCTCACATGGTGGGTAACCAGTTTTAAACATAATTGTGATTATAATTTAATGATATTAGCACCATCATAATCTTCGACGTGGCAGTAGTTTGTTTGTTTGCTTGGTAGATCTAGTACAGTAACTTTAGCAGTGGCAGTGGTAGTAGTACTGTAGTCATAGTATTTGTAGCAATAATAATAATGATGATGATGATAATATTTGTTTTTCTAATGAAGGTAGATTTTTAGTACTGTCCACGGTGATCGAGTGCTTTAGAGCGTCCGCCTCGGGAATGCGCAACACACCAAACTCGTTAAAAATTGTACTGGTATATATATAAGGGTAGTGCCAGGACTGGTAGGCCCGACGTCAGGATAATGTGACTTGTGGTATCATGCCACATGTCTACGGCGTGATACTGCAGTGTGGGAGCAATATATGTGTCTTAAGCAGACCTTGTCTCCAAATGACTGAAATACAATCAGTGGGACGTTAAACCCAACAAACAAAAAGCTCATTTAGTACATAATACTTCATATACAAACGTTAAAAAATAAATCACGAGGCTTTTAAAGAAACATAATAATCAAATTCAGCAGCGGTCTCAAAATTGTGGTAAATACGAATAAAAAATTTAAAAGATGGTTGAACAGACGAACGGGCGGATGGACATACACACAGACATATACACTTCCAATACTACCTCTACAACTATAGCAGCAGCAACTATACAAATATCAACATCAGCAACAATGATAGCAACAACTACATGAATTCGCAACACTATGTTGATGACGATGATGATGATGATGATGCTAACGACGACAATGATGTTGATGATCATCATCTTTCAGAAATGAGCTATATACGGCGATATGCAGCATCCTAACGTATACAGCTCACGGTGAGCTGTATTCGGTGTAAGCTGTATACAGTTTTATAGTCGACTTATAGAGCTCACGCGTAAGCTGTATACGGCGTAATATACGGTGTAACAATGCCTTAACGGGAATTTTACGGTATGTGCACTATTTCTCGTAGCGAAACAAAAAAAGAAATAGCAAAGCCGTTGCTGTCTGAAACAATTCCTTCAACATTCAATAATATGAAAAATTCAAACGTAGCCTCAATTGGGGATGGACTAAAAGAGACATATGTTTAAGAACTTAAGAAACCAACTTTATCAATGTTTCAAAACATAAATGGGTCTAATTTCAGTTACCTGATTTAAATCCCTTCATTGGAAACTAGGTTTATTTTAATGCGATGTAATAAACCAGATATGTGTAAGCTGCTGGCAATGTCTGGGTAAGATAAAGAAGGTTTTCCCAATTGTAATTAACTCTACAATCCCTATATAGACAATATGGCTGGCAGGAAAAACAACTGTTGCAGAGTTGAGATATGTTCATGAATTTTGAGAAATATATTTAGTAGCAAACGTATTTCTTGTTGTTGTTTGTTTGTTTGATTTTGTTTTTGTTTTTTTAGGTTTCTACAAATGACATTACTCAGATATTTATGTATATACGATATATTATCTTATTCTTTAAGCATTTCACTTAAAACGTACAATACATTTTCGTTGTAATAAAAAAAAGTCTGTCTTTTAACGTCTTTGTTCCTATGTGTAGTTGTAACAGCTAGGATACACATTAAATGAGTATTGCATCTATATTTTTAATCATTTGCAAATTATGTTTCCAAATGATTATCGTCATTGTCTTCTAAAAGCGAAATCTATCGTAAAAAATTTAGAAAATGAAACGTTTTGATAAATTTTCTGCAGGAATTTTAATCGTTTAAATGTCATATTTAATTAAATATCTAACAGTGTAAAGTGTATAATTGCCAAACAACTGAAGTATTGTTTTATTTCAAATATTTGCACCGTCCCCGGTGACCGCGTGGTTAGAGCGTTCGCTTCGGGAGCGGAAGGTCGTGGGTTCGATCCATGGCCGCGACATATTGGTACTGGCATAGCTCCCTTGCTTGGCGCTCAGCAAATAAAGGTAGTTCCAGGACTGATTGGCCCGGTTTCTGTTTAATGTGACCGGTTGCGGTATCGTGTCAAATGTCTACGGCGTGATACTACAATGTGGCAGCACTAAATCTACCTTAAGTAGACATAGTCTCCAATTGACTGAAATTCTATCAGCGTGACGTTAAATCCTACAAACAAACATGAAACGTTAACGATTTTACATTTATTATTTTATACAGATTTTCGTCTAAGAGAAAGAAGAACAGTTTGCCTTTTCAATATTGAATGTAACAAAGACTAGAGAATATATTTACAAAAGCTATTCAATTTTTCATATAGAAACATATCTTGGTCTTGGTTCAAACTACATAATAGTAAATGAATACAAAGTTCCTATCAAAAAGAATTGTACAAAACCGTCAGTAAGTAAATACGTATGATGGCAACGGAAGTGCAGCAGCAGACGATAACTTGAGACAGGAAAAGTTTGATTACGTCGTGACGTCAGAACGGAGACAAAAAGATAAAGAATAACGTTATCCTGTCAGACACAATCTCATAGACGTTGAACTTCTGATGCACTTGTCGTGTAAGTAGAAAATGTGATAATATGCCTGTTCTAAAAGCCTGACAGTCGAAAATCCATAAAATCTCAACATAAGAGTAAACGGGGAAAATGCACTTACTGTGTTTCATTCGATTTGCATCTGAACTATACACTACTTTGACAATGTATACAATAACTTTGTTTTAGAGACGTTCCCTTATTACTCCTTTGAAATAATTAAGCACGCATATTATCAATTGAGCAGTTAAATGAATACCAATATATTCATAGCATTATGCAAAAAAAAGAAACATTATATTAGATTAAAGTATGAATGAAGAGAAAGGGAATTAACTTAATTGTTCACATTTATATAGCATGCTGACGGCGTTGTTGTTTAAATCCGTGCATTTTGCGCATTCATTCTGGCAGAAATATGATGTGCTTCCTTTTCTATAAAAAATATTTTTGACGCATTTATGAACAAACAATAAAATCTGGCAGAAATATGATGTGCTTCCTTTTCTTTGAGAAAATAGTTTTGACATTGCTGCACCTGATTCTCTCATTAAAATCCCATGTCATCAAACGTGATCTGAATGTTTTGTTTTAGAGGATTCATATCTTAAGACCTCGTGATATTCTTTTTCCTCTAACAGGTCTTAATTGCGTCGTTTCCATGACAGTCAATGCCAAATAGTACAAAGACACAGTGCGATCACTGAATCTTATTCTAAATCAAGTGGGCGTTGGCAAACGGAAAACGGTGGAATTACTCAAACCGTCGCTTGGATGGTGACTGATGCAATTACAGATTACCACTAATGCTATCAATGATAAAGCAAAGTGGAAACTTCTGATGCCATGGTGTGCAATGCAGGAGATGCGCAATTTTCGCTGCAATTTCAATCCATCAGTTTCCTTTAAAGATTCATTTGTGAGTTTTGAATAGGTTCATATTGATAAAGGTGTTTAAATGTGTCAAGCTTTTAGTGGGGATAAAAGAGAATTGATGTCACCATTTTGTGGTCATATAAGATGATATTACATAAATCTAGCTTCGTTTCACGGATATGAACAGCTATTAATTTGAAAAAAAAAAAAACATCTATTTCCAATTAAAATGTATTGTCTATTATATTAACTTAATGAAAGAGTTCCACTATATGCAATATGTGAAGCATTGGGGTTGTTATTCGTGCACAGTTGTGAAGTGTTTGTGGTTACTGCTGTTATTCTACAGATTCTATACAGACTATGTAAGAAATCTAGCTGATCATCTGAAGGTTTTATATTTCATAAGGTCAATACTGCATAAGCAGTTTCAGTGGAGGACCAGAACTGCAAACCAAATTTAATTCTGAACATTGTTTCAAAGAAGAATTTTTAATTATCTATGTAGGGTTTATAAAATTATCAGCTGAACCCCTGACCTGGGTCTTTAATTTTTCAATGAATCAATTTCATCTTTACTACTGTGAATTTTTTTTAATTTTCGTGGGACACTAATTTTTGTCGATTTCGTGTAGGATTATTTCCATTTTATATAGACTTCATGTTTTCTAGAATATAGATCCACGAAAAAATGAATCCACAAAATGTTCTTAGGTACATAATCAACGAAAATTAATGTCAATGAAAATTAATTACTTTCCAGTAAATGAAATTAAATTCAAACCATTGATTTCATAGAAGAAGATTTTTTCACATAGATGTACAGTATATAAGCAAACTAGTCGACACCATGGATGACTCATCTTTTCGGGGATCTTTTTTTTTTCGACAATTGTGATAGAGAACCAAAATATAAACCATTTGTGCTAAAATGAATTGAATTCTGATCAAGGGTATAATAGAAATAGGACTTGGAATCTTCTATAAATATTATATGAGAAATCTAGCATAACCCTAGGGTCCTCAATTTTGAAAGGATAAACTTAATTTAGAAATTATGGTAGAGGGCTAAGAGGTTACTTTTTTATCAAATGAAAATGAATTCTGACCATTGGTTTCACAGAAGAAAGTTTTTGAAATTAATTTCTTTAAAGAGTGTAGTTTATGTATATATAAGGAAATTATCCGAACCTCTTTGGGGTTTCTTTGAATTATAATAATAAAATAATGGTACAGTATTATCTATTTAGGATATTATCAATGTTCATATTGTTATCATTTTAAACTCGTTGCAATTTGATAAACTATTGCCAGAAATTTATTTTGCAAGAAATTTTCGTCCATGGATGGTATTAAACGGATCTCGCTCGATTATTGTAATTGATTTTTTTTATACAAATGGAAAAATATTTCTTTTATTAAATTTATATAATTCTGCATATATCAAATAAATTGAAATTATTACTTAAATCTGTATTCTTGAACTTAAGTAAAATGCTGTTACATTTAAAATAAAGTAGCATTTGTCTTTCAATTATTCCATTTCTCTAGATTAGATTTTTCAATTCAGTTCTTTCAAACAGATATCAGAATCAGACATATCTCAAAAGAAAGAAGTAATAGTGGTTTGTAAACGACCGAATGAGAAAATCCATAGTGAAAGAGACTATTTCAGAGACATTTAGAGGGGGAAATGACCCCAAGAGGGCCATGTCTACCATAAGTTCCTATCATTTACATAGGGCACGCCTGGCTGACATTCGTGCCATCGCTAATAGCTGCTCTCATATAACCGTTCCTAATAATCGGTAACCCAGTCGTCTTATTGCGATTTATAGCACAACCAGATGACAATATTCTTAGATTCCGCGTAATGCTTATGTAAACATGATCATAGGTTCGGTATGTTTATGTAAACATAATCATCTCAACAAGGACTTTCTGATCTAGAAATACTTTACTTTAACATTAGCTAAATCATTACTCATGATTTTCCCGGCAGCGTCAGAGCAGTATAATACTAGACCAGAATGCAACGCTCTCAGTTCTTATAAGTTTCCAGTGATGATAACGGATTTTAAGTTTTTATTTTTTAAAAAGTCTCCATATACAAAGTGTTCAAAGATCTTTTTGCATATCCGTGTGTGTGTCTGTGTGTGTTTACTGGCAATCGTTTAAGTTAAACGACCTATTTTTTTCAAATTATGCTAGCTTAGATTGATTTGATCTTTACAATGAATAAAGTCACAAAACACTAACATTTATATGCTACCACGTATGGTTTGTATATAATCAAAAACCACAGTTCTAATCTGACACCCCCTCTCTCCTCAGTATTACCAATGATTGTCTTTCGGTGTCCAAATAAATAAAGCGTCACATGGGATCACATAGAGTCACATTGTCTAAATCTAAATGTGGCCTCAATTGGGGATGGACTAAAAGAGACATATGTCTAGACACTGTGAAACCCATTTTATTACTGTTTCAAAACATAAATAGGTCTGAGATCAGTTGCCTGATTTAAAATCCCTAAATTGGAAACCAGGTTTATTTAAATGAGATGGAATAAACCAGATATGAGTAAGCTGCTGGCAATGTCTGGGTAAGACAAAGAAGGTTTTCCCAAATGTAATTAACTCTCCCATCCCTATATAGACAATGTGGCTGTCAAGAATAACAACTGTTGCAGAGTTGAGATATGTTCATGAACTTTACAGAAATATATTTAGTAACAAACATATTTCTTCTTGTTGTTGTTTGTTGGTTGGTTGGCCCAGTTTCAGTTCAATGTTATTATATACAGATTTTCGTTTAAGAGAAATAAGAACATTTTTCCTTTTCAATATCGAATGTAACAAAGACTAGAGAAAATCTTTTCAATTCTTCATATAGAAACATGTAAAGGCATTGGTCTTGGTTCAAACTACGTAATGGTAGGTTGACACAAAGTTCCTATCAAAAAGAATCATAAAAAAACGACAGTAAGTAAATACGTATGATGGCAACGAAAGTGCAGCAGCAGACGATAAGTTGAGACAGGAAAAGTTTATTTACGTCGTGACATCAGAACGGAGACAAAAAGATATAAAATAACGTTATCCTGTCAGACATAATCTCATGAACGTTGAACTTCTGATGCAGTTGTCTTGTAAGCAGAAAATGTGATAAAATGCCTGTTTTAAGAGTCAGACAGTCGAAAATCCATAAAATCTCAACATAAGAGAAAACGGGGAAAATGCACTTACTGTATTTCATTCGAGTTGCATCTGAACTATACCTAACTTTGACATTGTATACAATAACTTTGTTTTAGAGACGTTCACCTATTACGAACAGAAGATGAAGCATGTTCAGAAGAAGATTAGTACTCCTGAAGTACTCTTTTTAAATAAGTAAGCACACAAATTATCAATTGAGCAGTTAAATGAATACCAATATATTCATAGTGTTATGCAAAAAAATAACATTATATTAGATCAACATATGAATGAAGAGAAAGGGACTAAACTTAATTGTTCACATTTATATAGCATGCTGACGGTGTTGTTGTTTAAATCCGTGCATTTAACGCATTTATGAACAAACAACAATAAAATCTGGCAGAAATATGATGTGCTTCCTTTTCTATGAGAAAATAGTTTAGTTTTGGTATTGCTGCACCTGATTCTCTCATTAAAATCACATGTCATCAAACGTGATCTGAATGTTTTGTTTTAGAGGATTCATAAGACCTCGTGATATTCTTTTTCCTCTAACAGGTCTTAATTGCGTCGTTACCATGACAGTCAATGCCAAATAGTACAAAGACACAGTGCGATCACTGAATTTAATTCTAAATCGAGTGGGCGTTGGCAAACGGAAAACGGTGGAATTACTCAAACCATCGCTTGGATGGTAAATGATGCAATTACAGATTACCACTAATGCTATCAATAACAAAGCGAATGGAAACTAATGATACCATGGTGTTCAATGCAGGAGATGCGTAATTTTCGCTGCAATTTCAATCCATCAGTTTCCTTTAAAGATTCATTAGTGAGCTTTGAATAGGTTCATATTGATAAAGGTATTTAAATGTGTCCAGCTTTTAGTAATGATAAAACAGAATTGATGGCACCATTTTGTGGCCGAATGAGATGCTATTACATAAATCCATGATCTTTTCACGGATATGAACAGCTATTAATTTGAAAACAAAAATCATCTATTTCCAATTAAAATGCATTGTATATTATATTAATTTGATGAAAAAAATATGTGCAATATGCACTGGGGTTGTTATTCGTGCACAGTTTTGAGCTGTTTGTGGTTATTGCTATTATTCTACAGATTCTATACAGACTATGTAAGAAACCAAGCCGATAATTGAAGGTTTTATTTTTGATAAGGTCAACACTGCATAAGCAATTTCAGTGGAGGACCAAGAGGTAATTCATTAATTTTCTTGGGACACTAATTTTCGTCGATTTCGTGGAGGATTATATCCACAGAAATTAATTCCCACGAAAGCTTGTCTCGTATGTAAACCACAAGTTTTCTAGAATATAGATCCACGAAAAAATAAACACACGAAATTTTCTTAGGTACATAATCAACAAAATTTAATGTCAACGAAAATTAATGATTTTACAGTAAATGAAATTAAATTTCAAACCATTGATTTCATAGAACAAGATTTTTTTATTCTTTTATTCACAAAGCTATACAGTATATAAAGAACCTAGTCAACAACATGGAGGCCTCATCTGTAAGGGGATCCTTTTTTTTTTTTTTTTTGGTAATTATGGTAGAGAACCAAAATGTAAACCATTTGCGCCCAATGAAATTGAATTCTGGTCAAGGGTGTACTAGATATTCAATTTCGAATCTTCTATAAAGATCATATTAGAAATTTAGCATACTCCTAGGGTCATCAATTTTCAAAGGATCAACTTAATTTAGCAATTATGGTACCGGGCTAAGAATTTACTTTTTTGTCAAATTAAATTGAATTCTGACCATTGGTTTCACAGAAGAAATTTTTTTAAATATTTTTTTAAAGAATATATGTATATATAAGGAAACTATCCGAACCCCTTGGGGGTTTCATTGAATAATAATAATAATAAAATAATGTTACAGTATTATTTATTTAAAATATTATAAATATCCATATTGTTCTCGTTTTAAACTCGTTGCAATTTTACAAACCGTTGCCAGAAATTTATTTTGCAAACATTATTCGTCCATGGATTGGTTTCACAGAAGAAAATGTTTGAAATTATTTTCTTTAAAGAATTTATGTATATATAAGGAAATTATCCGAACCTCTTGTGGTGTCTTTGAATAATAATAAAAAAATAATGTTACAGTATTATTTATTTAAAATATTATCAGTTTTCATATTGTTCCCGTTTTAAACTCGTTCCAATTTGACATACTATGGCCAGAAATTTATTTTGTAAGAAATATTCGTCCATGGATGGTAATAAACGGGTCGATTATTGTAACTGATTTTTCTTATACGAATGGAACAATATTTCTTTTATTAACTTCTGCATATATTAAATACACTAAAATTATTACTAAAATCGGTGGTCTTGAACTAAAGTAAAATGCTATTGCAATTAAAATAAATTAGCTTTTTTTTTTCAATCATTCCGTATCTCAAGGTTAGATTTTGCAATTCAGTTCGTTTAAACAGATATCAGAATCAGACATATCTCCAAAGTAGGAAAGGATAGTGATTTGTAAATGACCGAATGTTAAAGACCATAGCCTATTTCAGAGACAGTTAGAGAGGGAAATGACCCCAAGAAGGTCATGTCTACCATAAGTTCCTATCATTTACATAGGGCACGCCTTGGCGACATCCGCCATCGCTAATAGCTGCTTTCATATAACCGTTCCTAATAATCGGTAACCCAGTCGTCTAATTGCGATTTATAGCACAACCAGATGACAATATTCTTAGATTCCGCGTAATGCTTATGTAAACATGATCATAGTTTCGGTATAATATTTATGTAAACATAATCATCTGCATTCCTTGAAATCAACAAGGCCTTTCCGATCAAGAAATACTTTTACTTCACCATTAGCTGAATCATAACTCATGGGTTTTCCCAACAGTGTCAGGGCAGTATAATACTAGACCAGAATGCAACATTCTCACCTCTTATAAGTTTCCGGTGATGATTAGGGATTTTAAGTTTTTATTTTATAATTTTCATATCCATATACAAAGTGTTCACATATCATTTTGCATAGGCGTGTGTGTGTGTATGTGTGTGTATGTGTGTTTACTGGCCATCGTTCAAGTTTATCGACCTATTATTTTCAAATTATGCTAGCTTAGATTGATTTGATCTTTACAATGACAAATCACACAAATCACTAACATTTATATGCTAGCACGTATGGTTTGTATATAATCATCAACCACAGTTCTAATCTGACACCCCCTCTCTCCTCAGTATTGCCAATGATTGTCTTTCGGTGTCCAAATAAATAAAGCGTCACATGGGATCACATAGAGTCGCATGGTCTACTTGGCTGTCATATTGGTTTCTTGCCCTCGATACACAGAAAAACAAAACATAATCCCATGCTTACTGAAAATCTCATTTACTCAAGACAATTTTCAGAAACTCTATTTGTTGCAGAAATGTTTTTGCTTACTTTGTTTTGCTTAGATTGTTCTATATATTTATTCCTTCAAGTAATATTGTTTACATTTTATGAACAATCCCGTTGAATTTGCATTTATGTAATTATTATACATTGAAATATCAGGTAAAACGGAGAAAATCGTAACAGAATTAAAATTATTCCCTTTTTCTTTATAATTCAAATTGACATTAACCTTAAATCTATACAATCTCATTAAAATCATATCCTAATTTGCGCTCCTCTTCTATCCGCGATTAGGATCTGACAACATCGCATTAGGGTTCACGTCAGATTGACCTTTAAAGTAATTTGTATGCATAAACAAGTGCTCCATTTTAAACTAATTAAATAATGCGTTTCTAGCTGACTTCGGTAAAACATTTATCACAGGTTGAGAAAAATGTGCAGCTTGACCGGGGCTCGAACGATTCTGTAACCGCCGATTTGATTGGCTTATACAGAGGTCAATCTGAGACAATCCTCTATACGATGTGGTCAGATCAAGTTAGCATACTGAATCTGATTTCAATGAGATTGAAATCTATATAACAAACAATCAACATATATATATTAGGGTAGTACCAGGGTTGGTTGTCCCGGTGTCAGGATAATGTGACTTGTTGTGGTATCAGGCCACATGTCTACGGCGTGATACTGCTGTTTGGCAGCAATATATTTGTCTTAAGTAGACCTAGTCTCCAAATGACGTACTGCTATCAATGGGACTTTAAACCCAACAAAAACAAAAACTCATTCAGTGCATAATACTTCATATACAAACGTAAAATATCAAACACGAGGCTTTTAAAGAAAAATAATCCTCAATATCTGCAGCGGTCTCAAAATTGTAAATACGAATAAAGATTTAAAAGATGAACGAACAGATGGACGGTTGGAGGGACATTCAAACAGACAGATAAACTTCCGATACTACCTCTACAACTACAGCAACATTACATATATTAACATCATCAACAATGATAGCAGAAACAACAACTACAAGATTTCGCAACACTATGTTGATGACGATGATGATGATGATGATGATGCTTCTGACGACGAGAATGGTGATGATCATCATCATTTTTATTTCGGAAATGAGCAATATACGGCGATATGCAGCATCTTGACGTATACAGCTAACGGTGAGTAGTATTCGGTTTTAGCTGTATACGGTTTTATAGTTGCCGTATACAGCTCACGCGTAAGGTATATACCGCGTAAGTAATATACGGTGTAACAATGCATTTGCGGGAGGTTTGCGGTATGTGCACTATTTCTTGATTTCGCGTAGCGAAACAAAAAAGAAATACCAAAACCGTTGCTGTCTGAAACAATTCGTTCAACATTCAATGATATGAAAATCCAAATGTGGCCGCAATTTGAGATGGACTAAAAGAGATATATGTCTAGAAACTTTGAAACCCACTTTATCAATATTTCAAAACATGAATGGGTCTAAAATCAGTTGTCTGATTTTAAATCCCTTCGATGCAAACCAGGTTTATTTTAATGCGATGGAATAAACCAGATATAAGTAAGCTGCTGGCAATGTCTTGGTAAGACAAAGAATGTTTTCCCAAATATAATTAACTCTCCCATCCCTATATAGACGATATGGCTGTCAGAAAAAAACAACTGTTGCAGAGTTGAGATATGTTCTTGAACTTTGCAGAAATATATTTAGTAACAAACATATTTCTTCTTGTTGCTGTTTGTTTGTTTGTTTGTTTGTTTGTTTTTGTTTGTTTGGTTTTGATTTTTAAGGTTCTAGCAATGACATTACTCAGATATTTATTTATATGTGATATATCACCTTATTCTTTAACCATTTCACTTAAAATGTACAACACATTTTCGTTGTAATAAGGAAATAGCCTGTCTATTAACGTCTTTGTTAAGATATATCAATTATAAGGAAACGGACAATTTGTTCAAATACCTAAATAACAAATATCTTGAAATTTATTTTTCTTAATATTCATAAAATCTTAAATGATTTCTATGTGAACATTTAACATCATCAACAAGATATAACTCTAAGATACCTAATTTGGATTTCTGTTTGAAATAGTATCTTTAATTACAAAAAACATGTATCTTAATGTGTTGCTGAGAGGAAATGAGCTTTAAATTTAACTACTTCAGCAAAGCGGCAATGTCTTTTGTTATACTTAATTTTTGGTGGTGTTAAAAATTCTTATTTATTTTTATTAAATTTGAAAATCCAATATCCTTTGTAAAGTTGTAACAGCTAGGAAAGGATACAAATTAAAAGAATATTGCATTAATATTTTTTATCACTTGCAAATTATATCTCCAAATGATTATCGTCATTGTCTTCTAAAATCGAAATCTACCGTAAAAGAATTTAGAAAATAAAACGTTTTGATAAATTTTCTGCAGGAATTTTAATCGTTTAAATGTTTAAACAGTGTAAAGTGTCTAATTGCCAAGCAACTGAAGCATTGTTTTATTTCAAATATTTGCACCGCCCCCTGTGACTCCGTGGTTAGAGAGTTCGCTTCGGGAGCGGAAGGTCGTTGGTTCGATCGATGGCCGCGACATAATGATACTGGCATAGCTCCCTTGCCTGGCGCTCAGCAAATAAAGGTAGTTCTAGGACTGATTGGGCCGGTTTCAGTTTAATGTGACCGGTTGTGGTATCATGTCAAATGTCTACGGCGTGATACTACAATGTGGCAGCACTAAATCTGTCTTAAGTAGACATAGTCTCCAATTGACTGACTGAAATAGTATCAGTGTGACGTTGAATCCTACAAAAAAACATATACTTTTACGATTTTACATTTATTATTATATACAAATTTTCGTGTAAGAGAAATAAGAACATTTTCCTATCAATATCGAATGTAACAAGACCAGAGAATATATTTAAAAAATCATTTCAATTCTTCATATAGAAACATATAAAGGCATTGGTTCATCAAACTACGTAATGGTAGGCGAACACAAAATTCCTATCAAAAAGAATCATACAAAATCGACAGTAAGTAATAACGCATGACGGCAACGGAAGTGCAACAGCAGGCGATAAGTTGAGACAGGATTATTTCGTTTACGTTGGATCGTCAGAACAGAGACAAAAAGATATTAAAAAGAAAAACGTTATCCTGTCAGACATACTCTCATGAACGTTGAACTTCTGATGCATTTGTAAGTCGAAAATGTGATAATATGCCTGTTTTAAGAGCCTGACAGTCGAAAATCCATAAAATCTCAACATAAGAGTAAAGGGAGAAAATGCACTTACTGTGTTTCATTCGAGTTGCATCTGAACTATACACTACTTTGACATTTTATACAATAACTTTGTTTTAGAGACGTTCCTTCATTACGAACAGAAGATGGAACATGTTCAGGGAAAGAATAGTACTCCTGAAGTACTCCTTTGAAATAGAAAGCACACAATTTATCAATTGAGCAGTTAATTGAATACCACTATATTCAAAGCGTTATGCAAAAAATGCATTATATTAGATTAAATTATGAATGAAGAGAACGGGAAATAACTTAATTGTTCACATTTATATAGCTTGCTGACGGTGTTGTTATTTAAATCCGTGCATTTTTAC
Source organism: Solen grandis (assembly GCA_021229015.1). Taxonomy (NCBI): domain Eukaryota; kingdom Metazoa; phylum Mollusca; class Bivalvia; order Adapedonta; family Solenidae; genus Solen; species Solen grandis. The sequence goes on along the minus strand of JAIFHC010000152.1, from coordinate 28,774 downwards.
GCATTTATGAACAAAGAACAAAATCTGGCAGAAATATGATGTGCTTCCTTTTCTATGAGAAAATAGTTTTGATATTGCTGCACCTGATTCTCTCATTAAAATCCCATGTCATCAAACGTGATCTGAATGTTTTGTTTTAGAGGATTCATATGACCTCGTGATATTCTTTTTCCTCTAACAGGTCTTAATTGCGTCGTTACCATGACAGTCAATGCCAAATAGTACAAAGACACAGTGCGATCACTGAATTTAATTCTAAACCGAGTGGGCGTTGGCAAACGGAAAACGGTGGAATTACTCAAACCATCGCTTGGATGGTGACTGATGCAATTACAGATTACCACTAATGCTATCAATTACAAAGCGAGTGGAAACTGCTGATACCATGGTGTTCAATGCAGGAGATGCGTAATTTTCGCTGCAATTTCAATCCATCAGTTTCCTTTAAAGATTCATTAGTGAGTTTTGAATAGGTTCATATTGATAAAGGTGTTTAAATGTGTCCAGCTTTTAGTTGGGATAAAACGGAACTGATGACACCATTTCGTGGTCGTATGAGATGCTATTAAATAAATCTAGCTTCGTTTCACGGAATGAACAGCTATTAATTTGAAAACAAAAAAATCATCTATTTCCAATTAAGATGTATTGTCTATTATATTAACTTAATGAAAGAGTTCCACTATATGCAATATGTGAAGCATTGGGGTTGTTATTCGTGCACAGTTGTGAAGTGTTTGTGGTTACTGCTGTTATTCTACAGATTCTATACAGACTATGTAAGAAATCAAGCCGATCATCTGAAGGTTTTATTTTTCATAAGGTCAATACTGCATAAGCAGTTTCAGTGGAGAACCGTTACTGCAAACCAAATTTACTTCTGAACATTGTTTCAGAGAAGAATTTTTAATTATCTATGTAGTGTATAGTTATCAGCTAAACCCCCGACCTGGGTCTTTAATTTTTCAATGGATCAATTTCATCTTTACTACTGTGAATTCATTAATTTTCGTGGGACACTAATTTTCGTCGATATCGTGGAGGATTATTTCCACACAAAAAAAAACCAATCGAAAAGTTTCTCTTATATAGACTTCACGTTTTCTAGAATATAGATCCACGAAAAAATGAACCCACGAAAGGTACATAATAAACGAAAATTAATGTCAATGAAAATTAATGATTTTAAAGTAAATGAACTTAAATTCAAACCATTGATTTCATCGAAGAAGCTTTTCTCACATAGATGTACAGTATATAAAGAAACTAGTCGACACCATGGAGGCTTATCTTTTGGGGGATTAATTCATTTTTTCATCCATTATGGTAGAGAACCAAAATGTAAACCTATTGTGCCCAATAGAATTGAATTCTGGTCAAGGGTGTAATAGAAATTGAATTTCGAATCTTCTATAAAGATCATATAAGAAATCTAGCATACCCCTAGGGTCCTCAATTTTCAAAGGATCAACTTTATTTAGCAATTATGGTAGAGGGCTAAGCGGTTACTTTTTTGTTAAATGAAATTGAATTCTGACCATTGGTTTCACAGAAGAATATATAAGGAAACTATCGGAACCCCTTGGGGTTTCTTTAAATAATAATAATATAATAGAATAATGTTACAGTATTATCTATTTAGAATATTGTCAATTTTCATATTGTTCTCGTTTGAAACTCGTTGCAATTTGACAAACTATTGCTAGAAATTTATTATGCAAGAAATATTCGTCCATGGATGGTAATAAACGGATCTCGCTCGATTATTGTAACTGATTTTTTTTATATATTTCTTTTATTAACTTTATATAACTCTGCATATATTAAATAAACCGGAATTAAAATCGGTGTTCTTGAACTTACGTAAAATGCTATTGCAAATAAATTTTGTTAGCATTTGTCTTTCAATCATTCCATTTTTCTAGGCTAGATTTTGCAATTAGGTTCGTTCAAACAGATATAGGAACCAGACATTATAGCTGTGTCAAGCCTGTAGGGGCCAATATTTTGAGAATTGTTTTCTGAGTGACTGCTTCTTGAATACATACTGTTCACTGTGCTTCGTCTACTGTAAAATCATTAATTTTCGTTGGCATTAAATTTCGTTGATTATGTATCTAAGAGAATTTCCTGGGTACATTTATTCGTGGATCTATGTTCTAGAAAATGCGTGGTCTATATAAGAGACAAGTTTTCGTGGGGATTAATATTCGTGGATAAAACCCACCACGAAAATTAGTATCCTGCGAAAATTAATGATTTCACAGTATTTGATAATTATCAAAAAAAGAAACATGTTTTATAACACACAAAAATTTACGAAAGTCTAGCCCACCGTATGTGTACTAGTTATTCGATATGATTTCGTGATTTCTCGTTTATAAGCAAAACAGTAATAGGATAGTGGTGGTTGCTCTCGACATCCAATAATATGAAAAGTGCAGACTTGGCGTCAAGTTAGGATGAGCTTAAACAGACATATGTCTACGAACTTTGGAATCCACTCCCATCATCGTCCCTGTAATGGTTCCGCTACGTCTTGGATTACTTAACCTCTACCAAGATAACCAAGTTACCCTAATGAAACATTAGGAAACCTATGTTATCTCCGTGAAATACCATGAGATCCGAAATGTAGCGAAACCATTACAGGGACTTTACCTTAAGTACGTGAATGTGTTTAAGCTCATAGCCTTAAAACCCTACATTGGTGTCAAGATTTTTATAAATGCGATACAACCCACACGATATGAGTAATTTGTTTGTTTTGTCTGAATAATACAAATAAAGTACATGCCAAATGCAATTAGTTTCGTCTTTCCTATAAAGGCAACGTGCCAGTTCAGAATAGTATCCGTTGCAAAATTAAAGTCTGGTAATGGATTGTGTCAAAAATGACATTGTGATACAGAAAAATATATTTAAGACCACTATTTACCGACATACACTTTACATAAGAGGTGTTATAAATGATACAAGTATTTACAGGAGAATGACATTGTTCAGTACTTATGGTATTTTTACCAAGATTTTATATGAATGATTAAATACATGTATGTGTGCTGAGAAACATCATATTTATATTGAAGTAACACTTCATCTAACAAATAATCTGATTTTGCTTTCCTTGCATTCAGTTTTGGACATGACTTAATTATTTTTTCTCTTGTAAAAAGTACATTCAGTTCTGAAAATATAACATCAGTTTCCCTATTTAAATACATTCATTAATACAGAATATCTTCACCAGGATGATAAAACACAGAGTCAAGACCATTTACATATTTAAACTACTCTCGTCAAGAAATTTCTTAATATCTATAACTGTACCTCTCAATAATTTTTAGTATATTTACTATTGTACATTAAGTGTCTTCTATTTTCCAGTTTGTTCTATGTCATACATGTATTTCTTATTTCTTATAGTACTTTAATATCTACTTCTGGCTTTGACCGTAATTAATATATTTTTCTTCACATTGATTCCTTTTAAAAAATACTCACAAAGTCTTATAATTTGTATATTTACACTTCATACTTTTTACAGTCCTCATCATAATATGGTGCAACTTTTCCATTATTTGGCTCTACCCATTATTCATTTTTAACATGCTTTTTAAACAATAATTCCAATTTACTAAAATATTATTATCATGGTATTTGTTTTTCCCTTCAAATAAGTATAAAAAACATTTATCAAAATCCTTTCAAGATATCGTGTAAACCCTGTTCCGGACATTACATAGCAACTAATTTGTAAAAGCGTTGGTCTTATTTATAAAATAGCGAAATAGGTAGGGGAACGCAATTGTCTAATGCCAGTCAATAAATGTTTTTGCGGCACCGGAAGTGTATCAGACGATACATTGAGACAGGACTTGTTTTTGGCGTCTTAAGGATGGGCACAAACAATTTTGAAAAGAAAAATTACGTTACCCTGTCAGACATCATTTCAGGAAATCTGGTCTTCTGATAATAGTTGTGTATGTAGGTGATGGAATGCCTGTGTGTAGAGTCTGGCATTCCAAAACTTATTAAATCTCAGCTTAAATGTAAATAAGAGTTGTCGGAACGACACATATGCCCCCTACGCACGATTTTCACATTCGAGGTCACTGTGACCTTGATCTTTGACCAAGTGACCCCAAAATCTATAAGGGTCATCAACTAGTCATGACCAATCACCCTATGAAGTTTGAGGAAGGTCCAAGCCTTCTTCAGTTATTGATCTGAAACAATTTTCACATTTATGGTCACTGTGACCTTGATCTTTGGTCAAGTGACCCCAAAATCAAAAGGGGTCATCTACTAGTCATGACCAATCAACCAATGTAGTTTGAGAAATATGAGCCCAAGCGTTCTCCAGTTATTAATAGGAAACAAAGTGGTGTACCAATGAACCGACCGACATTTGCAAAACAATATGGCCCCTTTTCTTCGAAGGGGGTATAATTAAAGTTTCAAGACACACCACTCAGTTAACTTCAAATACTACTATGAAAATTTTATACTGTACATTTACAAGGAATAAATATAAAAGGAAGACATGCACAACTGAAATAACCCTATGAAATATAAACCTAGTGGACATTGTGGCAATGATCTTAAAATATATAATTCTACGATGGAGTCAAAACTTAAATAATATCATTTATTATATTTTTAGTTTAGTTTAAACTTGTCGTGTATTGTTATTGATCTTTAATAATTTTGAGGACATTAATAATACGCATTTAACTGATAATAATACTGAAGTGATGCACATGATTAAAATATTTGTACACCGGTTTTGTTTGATATTTCTATACATTGCACATAAAAGATTAAAAAGCACAATGGAAACACAAACATTTATGCTGAAATAGAACGCCCAGTCAAATATTTCTCAAGAAACAAATTACGGGCAAATTTATTGAAACGACTTGTCGGGATGTTTAATGTCAAATCGTTTTAAAGCTGATATTTCAAACACCGACATATGTTAAATTTCTGCATCATTTTATCTCCTATGCACTTTTCTGTAAGACCTCATTTGTTATAAATAAAATCACAAGAAACCTATCGATTCTAAGCATTAATGGGTGTCACAAAAACGTTTATAGTCAATATTGATAGCATTTTCAATTGATCTGAAATCTTATCTATTTCTACAGGGATATAAATTGACAGCAAATTGCACGTGCAGGCTAATAACCAACCAAGCGCAAAAAATGTAATACCAGTGCATGGCGATTTATTTCAAGGTATATGCGTAGTCTTAGAAATTGACTGAAATCCCGTGTCCCTTTATAGAGACACCACAATCAATGAGCGGATGTTCATTTGTTATGTGAGATATACTTTCTCCATGCGTCAACTATAAAAGATTACTCGCAAAGTCAACATTTAAAAGATTTAGTGTATGATTTCATATTTATTTTGCTGCCTTACAACGAAACACATTATAACAGATCATTGGACTTCCAAAACCGGATGCCCAAATTCAACGCCCTCTGTCGGACAAGCTATTTATGCACCTATTTTCTCATACTATCGTTATACAATAAATAAATATGCTTGCATACAAGCTTCTGTTTAAGCGAGTGACATTTTTCCAAAAAATCTTACACGAATAAAATACACAACAGTCTTCTTTATGATAGGTCATATAATACTTCATTTATATACAAATATAATAAGGCGCCGATGTACAAAGCGTAGCATATTATATGACCTATCATTTGTATGATCTGCATGTAATTATCATTTTATCATAGAAGTTGACACGCAACGAACGATAACTCTGCAACGATGCGTAAGCGGGAAAAATATCAATGAAACAAGAGAGCCATGAAGGCCTTGGAATCGCTCACCTGAGAACCAGACATTACTTAGAGGGAAAGAAACAGCAAATATCTTATGATGTTATGGAAAATGGGCTCTGTCCCTTGCCGGCCATATTTTAGATGGATCCAATTTATTATTAACAGTCTTGATAGAGAGTGACCCAAGGAACATCTGTGCTAAAACATGAAATCAAGCCAATACATTTGAACAAGAAGATTTTTCAAATTTGTACTCTATACATATAAGGAAAACGGCTTCTACTCCTGGCGGCCATGTTTTTCAACAGATCTAAATGACTTTTACAATCTTGATAGAGTATGACCAAAGGAACATCTATGCAAAAATATTTTAAAATCCAGTAAGCATTTTGAGAGGAAAATATTTTTTTAAATTTTTACATCTTTCCACTTTTAGTTGCCATAGCAACCAGATTTTAGCATGGAATTTCATTTTTTGAACAACTTTGGAACACACAAGGAACGATCCTGTAAAGTTTTGGCACAGTACTTTATGAGGAGATGTTGTTTAAAATGAATGTTTACGACGGACACCGGACATTCATCGGTCACAATAGCTCACCTTTGGAAAAGGCGAGCTAAAAACTGTGTGACGTAGACCAGTGGCGCGCTATACATGAAATGTAGCAGTTCACGTACTCTGACATGTAATACCGTCTCTACTGTGTGACGTAGACCAGTGGCGCGCTATACATGAAATGTAGCAGTTCACGTACTCTGACATGTAATACCGTCTCTATTGTGCGACGTAGACCAGTGGCGCGCTATACATGAAATGTAGCAGTTCACGTACTCTGACATGTAATACCGTCTCTACTGTGTGACGTAGACAAGTGGCGCGCTATACATGAAATGTAGCAGTTCACTTACTCTGACATGTAATTCCGTCTCTACTATGTGACGTAGACCAGTGGCGCGCTATACATGAAATGTAGCAGTTCACGTACTCTTACATGTAATACCGTCCTATTGTACGTAGACCAGTGGCGCGCTAACATGAAGTAGCAGTTCACGTATCTGACATGTAATACGTCTCTACTGTGTCGTCTCTATTGTGTGACGTAGACCAGTGGTGCGCTATACATGAAATGTAGCAGATGAAATGTAGCAGTTCACGTTCTCTGACATGTAATACCGTCTCTATTGTGTGACGTAGACCAGTGGCGCGCTATACATGAAATGTAGCAGTTCACGTACTCTGACATGTAATACCGTCTTGATTAATCTAATAGGTAATGGCAAATAAAAATAAAATGTATGTCGTTCGTTGAAATACGTTCGGCTCTCACAGCAAAATGATATATTAGCTTCAACATCCATTTCATGTGGAGAATCAATAAAACAGTTCCACATTACAAGTCACTTGACTTTCTCCTGCACTGTTTCAGTTTATGCTTAATTCAACATTAGGTCTCTCATAAAGTAAAAGAAATAAATAACTGATACCCGTAGTCGTTTATATGCCCGCATACATAAAAATATGATCGTTTTTTTTGGGGGGGTGGGGGGGGGTCTGACAAAATAAAATGATATAAGCCCGCCTATTCTGTGGTTATCTATTGTCCTTAGATAAATCCACAGATGTGCTACAATCAATGTATTTGTAAAATACATACTTATCCATCTGTACCGAACACATCTTCAAGCCATGCAGTTACAAACGATATCATTCCTACCATAAGACGGTTATATAAGTTACCTGCTAAATATAGATTGTCTTTTCAAGAAAACATTCTTCACTGCCGATTATCTTATCAATAAAACATATAGTATCTAATGTGCAGCTTGAGGTTATATTTTCAGGAGACACTTATGTTATATGAGCTCGACGTTTATGTCAAAACGTTTTCCTTGCGTCAATAAATCAATATATTCAACATCAGAAAGTCGGGGCACTATCTAGTCTGAATTTAATTCTAAACTGAGTTATAGTGTTTGGAAAACGAAATTTGGGAGAAATATGCCTAGATGATGACATTAAACTTATGCAATTATAATTATCACTAATGAGATCAATAACGGAACGAGTGGAAATATTGATGTCATGGTGTTCAATGCAGGAGATGTGCAATTTTCGCTGTGATTTCAGTCCACCAGTTTCAATTAAATACTCATTAGTAAGTGATGAATAGGTCCATTTAACTATGTCCAACCTGCAATGTCGATAAAACAGCATGAATGAAATATTGTGGTTTTATGATACTGTGATATTATTTGAGTCTCGTTTGGCAAATATATAAAGCTTCAAATAAAGATGCGTTATCAGTAATGTTTGCTTAAATACAAAGTTTAACTATGTGAAGCAACAGATCCATTGTGCAGGCACATTAAACTATTTCATTTCTTTCTGTCTTGTTTTATTAACTATATTGACAAGTATAGTTATTCTTATGTCCCCAAAAGCTGTGATCTGTTATGTATATTGTTTTTCTCCTGTCTTTTGGTTTGTTTGTTATTTGGTTTGTCAGCATCCACAACATTGGCTGTAACTTGAAATCTATACAAGATATTGCCTTGAAACTTTATTTATACATAGACCAGAAACCATATCCCGGTGCAGTTTTTTTTAATTTTGTTTAATTATTTCAGTTTATGTTTTTATTATTTTCTTTTGGGGAGCAAAACTCATAAATACTTCAAAATACGGATTTATGAGTTTTGATTCAATCTGCACTGGTATAAAACGTTGGATAAATGTTACATAAGACTATGTAAAATGATTAAATTGTATTTGTTTTCGAAGAATAAGGTCTGCGTTTTTTCCAACAATATCAAAATGATACCAGCCATGTGATATATATGAGGTTTATGCCAAAATATAGACGTTGATCAATACAAAGTGGATATTACCAAAGTATATGTGTAATACTTCTTTCATTTGATAACATTTGTTATCTGCCTTGCAATACAATATTATAAAACATGACAAGAAATCGAAATCTATTTGTTGGTCCTCAACCACACTTTTATCACTTGAATCTAACAGCAATACGAGTAGAGTATTAAAGTAACTAGACAGACGACAAGGATGATCTACAGAAGAGTATAGATGAGTGGGTTAACAAAGGGGGCTCCCAGTTTATTGTATGATATCTTTTATATTTTATCAAAAAATATCTTCTTTTCTGAAATATATATCAAACACCAGTCCTATATTTCTTTCTCCAAATGTCATAAAGAATAGCTTCCGATAGATTATGGTTTGAACATATAAGAAGTCTGAGGTACCCTATCCAATTAAAAAACCCTACATTACTAATTAATACTTATTTATCAAAATGTATCAATTGGATATCCATATTGGCACGCCATGTCTGGCTTTAATGCATAAATAATTGCCGAGTAGCATTAAGTTAGAATTCAATATAATTTGTGTAATTCTAGAAACTCAAATCCTAATACTAAGTACAAGGGATTACTTCAATTTCATTCCATTGTAAGAAGCATATAAGGTAAAATAACCTTTCGTCATCATTAAGAAAGATTCTTTTCTCTAACCTTCAGGCGTTGAAACAAAGCTATTAGTTTGCTATGCAGATGGAAGCCAGGAAATAGTTATGTCTGAACTGACAAATCGATGATAATAAAACGGAGCATTAAACTTCAGCAGCAATATCAACGAAATCAATTACTTCTTGCAAGCTATGGTGTGGATAAAAAAGACCTGTGGAGCCTGAAGAAAGAGGAAAACAAGACCTCGAGGAATAGTTACGCTTTTTTTTTTCTGGAGTAACATTTTAATTACTAGTAAAGGTTTTCTTTTAGAATAGGTTCGTGCATTTTTAAAGAGGTTTTTTTTTAAATAAACATTTTTAACATTTTCAACTTTTAAGTGAATACTTAAGTCTACGGATGTATGTTAGTTGCCTGTTTACGATGGCAAATGTAGACATAAACTGAAAATCAAATTACAGTACTGTACACCTTTCAATTTTCTCTTCCCTTTCTTTCATTTGAGCATAACAATCTAGTTGTTTGGGTTTCCGTTACTCGATTAGGATTGTCAGTTCTTGATTTTCACACAGACGTGTGTCAGGGAAAACTCCCAACCTGAAAATTAGATTCTTATCGACGTCGCTGATCCCTGGTCTAGTTTTGTGCCTCCACGAAGGAAACACTCTTTTGTTACATTGTTTTGTATGGACAGTATTTCAATGCTGCGGGTAACACCACGTGCACTGTACCTGTTTCACTATCACAAAAGTACATCTATAGTATAAATACTATTAGATATGTTTTTGTTGGTTTTTGGACATAAGCAATCAGTACGACCGAATAACAACAAATTCGAGCACTGACCGAAAGGTTAGCTACACAATTTAATCTATTAATTAATTCTCTACTAAGCTTAGTTCATGAATCTAAGCACAGGATTACCGGTAAGTTCCACGAGACAAACTTTGATTAAAATCAGGATATAATTTGATATTCAATGCTCTAAAATTTACAGCTTTCAATTAATTAAAAAAGGTTAAGTGAATTTTCTTAAAATATTATTCTTTTTGTCTAAAATGTGCTTAAAAGAGTATTACACTGTAATACAAGATGCATGTGTAATCACCGTAAGAAATAATTACGATAAAGTATACCATTATATAATTTTATAAAATACTGTGTGCTAACTAAAATATAACTGAATATAGCTGAATTATTTAGGAATTATTATTGTACATGTATACAGTAAGTGTAATGTTTATGCAAAAATAAAACACGCGCAAACAGACACCATAGTATAAAATAATTTGTTTACATAATGGGACTTCAACAGATCAACCTATTGTGACTTCCGGTATTAATGGGAATTCTGGGGGAATTAATACGTCAAGTGTCCAACCAATAAGAACGTTTGTCAAGAAATGTATCAAGCGAGTCCGCATGTCGCAAGGGATCGATATAATCTATGTTTCTAAATCAATGTATCCTTAGTTTAAACATGTTTTATTATTCACATTCATACAAACCATAAAGGGTACAAACAATATGAATAGTGCCAGAATTATGTGAAATAACTGGATTGAAGTGAAAGCAATTTGCTTATAAAACTTCTCTTCAACAAATGTAAATTTCAAATGCAACTGGTGAGAATTAAATGACTCATTTTTGTTTAATAAATAGAAAACTTTTGTTCAAATATTAAACTACACATACATTTAAAAGGAAATGACATAATCTAATATAAAATCATGATATTGTTTCGTTTGAAAAATTAAATGAAAATAATGTATCCTTAGAGCATATGTTTAAACTGGCCTCTCTTCATGGACAGATCTAACTCTTTTGCGTTGTTGAATAACACATCTGCAAATTGATAATTTCAAAGAGGATGTAAAACTGCCTCAATACGGACAAGATTTTTTTTAAGCAATTGTCAAAGAATCGGGCCGTAGGACAGTCTGTCAGAATCTTTATCAAAGACAATTTCAAGAAAAAAGAGAGGCATATCATTATATTTTTTCTCCTTTACAAAATTCCATGATGTAAAGACAGGCACGAAGAAAGGAACAACACTGTTCAGCATTTAGAAACCGTATCAGAAACTACAGCTAATTACTGTGGTATGATGAAAAAATCATCGACGGGAAATGTGTGTAGTGGAGAAATTAGATTTCGGAAAAAAAAAATTATCTCTGATTGGGTTTTCTTGGTTCCGTTTCCTTGTGTCATTATAAACTAAACGTATAAGGCCTATACATAATGAATCTGTAAAATTGCTTGGTTTCAACAGCCCTGGACCATTCGAAGCCATTAGGTCCAGCAGTGTCTTTCCTTAAAACAGAAAAGATAGTTTTATATTCACTTACCTCGCAAACCTTATCAAGTGAAGCAACGAAGTAATCATCACACACGATCGAGAGGGCAATGAACATGTAGATTACGAAGATGAGATGGAAAACAATGGCACCATGCGCTCTCTGGCTCGTCGTGAATAGATCGGTCGGGAATTCTTCGAATGCTGTACAAAATAAAAAGTGTTGAAATATCAGTAATATATACTTGTAGATATTTAAACGAAGGATATTGATTTACTTAATATAGAAGCAATATTTTTCATTCAGAATTATATTCGTTTGTTTCTCATATGAAACCAATCAAGAGATTTAGTATTTTGTACGGATGCCAAAAGATTTTCATTGTTAACATTTTACATTGGTTAATATTTCCGAAGACGGTCCGCAATCGGAAATAATTTAAATTTGAAAAACAAATGTCGCCGAATCACAATTTGTTCATCTGTTACGTCATCAATTTATGTACGCGCAGTTCGTTAACGGAGACATACGGAGGTCTGTGGAAAACGTCAGAAAAGTGACGAAGATGTGCGGAATATACGAATTAAGGTTTTTTGTAAACAGTTGAATAATCATGAGGAGAATATTTTATATTATTCATACATTGAAGTAATGTTTTCATTAACCGGTATGTACATATTGCATCTCTTAACAAATTTGTAAGAATTATACGCTGCCTTTGGTAGAATAATAGGCCTTTAACAATGAATACTTCCATGCAATATATTAGTATTCAAAATAGGTCAAAAGTAAGCACATATGAAAATAAGGTCGAAATGTGATCAGCAACAAAGCAAATCATAAAGTACATGATATATAAGCTGATATTGTTAGAGGACTGGGAATTTTAACCATTTCCACTATTCATGGTAGATCGTGTGTTGTACAAAATACTTTTTATATAGGAGGTTAAACAAAGGTTGACGCTTGTTTTTATGTGAAAATCATATACACCATACTCTGTAATAATTTTACATATATATATAACAGACATGCGACATCGTTTGTATGGAATACAACATTTAAAATACTAAATATAACACTTTATTGAGATCTGAAACAAATGCGAGTATTAACTTTGGCAGATGACATCTTCATTCTTTTAAATCTATAAAGAAAGATGGAATAAAAGGTATCTCATATGTTAATTTACCACAGGGGAATAAATAAAACTCAAGACGAAGTTAAAGACCTAAGAACGATATACAACTCTATATATGGTATCAGAAATAACATTAGTGCCATGAAAAGTTGAGAAAAGGAGGAAAATAAGTCTTGACTTTTTATGAATGAATACCCGCTGGTACAATCAAAGCGCTAGTAGTGCTGAAAGAACAGGGTTTTAATGTGACGATGTCCCATTTCTTTTGTTTATCAAAGTAAATTTAATAAACGAGGATTAAATTTCAAGCGATGCCAATAAACCCAATGTTATAAACCTGCTTTAACCTTTCGTGAACGCGGTTGTTACAAGAAAAAATGAACACGACATTTGTCTCAATAGAGTGATAACAATAAGCGTACCGCCACTCTCTCTTACTTCATTTTATAAGATTTATCTCAATATGTAAAGCAAATCTAAAACAACAAAATTTCATTTTTTTATATACACATTTACTTATATTGAAAGGATATATCTAATATAGCCAGAATATTTAAAATAAAAAAAATGTTCTTCAGCCAGGAATCGAACCCACAAACCTCGCTGGCGATGCCGGTATGGCGAATATCATAACTATTTTACCCACTATACCAATGAAAAAAGAGTATCGAGTAAGTGAATTTTTATCTATATATTTGTTATTTGGTGCTGGAAATTCCGGCCAGTAATAGCTCATTGATCTCTGATTGATTTGCGACTTATCACTTGCGTTTTTCTTTTCTTTTTCATTACTATTAATTAAACACGTTATTTCCAGCATCGATTGTTCAACACATTTTAATTCAGTTTTGACTTAACAAATCACCAAAGAGGTCATTGTTTGTTAGTGATCTGAATTTGTTATAAAATCGTATGCAATTATTACAATTCTTAATAGCTTATTTACTAATGGGATCGTTTTGTTCATAAGCATGGAAAATTAAATCAGTGCAGACAGCTAGTCTAGTTTTTGGTATAACAAATTCATATCACTACCAATAGTGATGCACTTGTTTCGGTAATAATACGTATTATTACATATGACATTTATCCTTATATGATGGAGGGACAATCTCTGTTAAAATACAAATACGAAATACACAAGAACGTTATTATTCTAGTAAACATATAGTATAAAGAGTAAACCGTACATTTACATATCGTACATTGGCAAACGTACATAAACAAAAAGTCTTTATTATACTTAGCTCCATTTCCACCAACCATACTTAGTACTTACTTACTACTTAAATACTTAGGTGCAAATTTCATCAAGCTTGTTTCTCTAAAGAATTACCCAAATATTTCATGACAAATATTAAGTTCTGAAGTTATTAAGGTAATATCTTATAGTAATTTGAATACCTCGTTAACAGAAATGGCAGAATGCGTTTATATCGAGTGTATTACTTAGCGCATAACAATGTTAGTGGAATTCCACACCATACATACACTTCAGACGGTCTCTTTCATGGTACCTTATCTTCTAGGAAGTTTACCTTAAAGAAATCATAGATATTTTTTCAGTGTAGATTATTACGGTTAATTATTTAAAAATTAATTGGCCCAAAAAAAAAAATTCCGGTTTTCTGCTTTTCTGTCATCAGTTGTTGTGATAATGTTTGAGGCACCCAAAATGTGTAGACGATCAGAAGCTCTAAAAATTTCGATAGAACATCTTCCTATTTTCTGTTTTACCAAGTGAAAATAGATCAATTTATTAAGACATTTTTCCTTACGCTTCTATTGTCTGTAAAAATGTTTTAATTAAAATCTATCCTACACCTTTCAATATACCGTGAATCCCCCAATAAAACTTTGACGACGGGGTCCAAATCAATGAGCTACTGCTTTATCATTAATGATTTATTCTACCTTGCCATATGAAGTAGGAACTACAAGGAAAGTTTCCTAGAATACATGATTAACTTACGGATATCGAAATATCCAGAGTTAGCGTGCTGTTGTTTATGCATGCATTAAGGTAGTGTCCGAACAACAATGATGTCTATATTATTATATAACAAAAAGTTCCAAGTGATTAATCGTTTTACATCGCTATTAAGCGAAAATAAAATAAGTTATGTTTTCCCACTAACATCTCCGAAAAAAATAGGGTCGGAAGGTCGGCTATACTTTTTTTATTTTTAACTTTTTTCCATTTTTATTTTATCTTTTTAGAGGAAGTGACGAAAAACAGCGTTTTGCAAGTTTAATAAACCGCATGCAACGATAAAAAGTTTAGGGTCGGTACCAAAATAAAATAGGGTAGGTCGGGTTAGTCGAAACAAGTAACCTTTTTTATTACGCCTTATCTGAAATCATCTTTATGTTTCGGAGAATTATCGCTAAGGGCGTCAGGGTGTTTATTCCGACCCGCACTCGAAGTGACAAATATGCATTAGAATGTTTTATATGAATATGATAAGTTCTCGATTTCTGCATAGGCGTTACCGAGCCGGAGACCAGACTTTGAATCATTCAGCTCTCTCTGTCTATATCACCGTTTCAAAGCAACCTAGGCATGAATACCTCTTTTGGATTTATATTGACTAGGAAACCTCTTTCGACTATGTATAGTCCACGCCTTCTTAAACAAGGCACATTTTTTTACTACCGAGATGTTGATACTTTTGTTATAGATTGTTTCTGGTTGTTTTATTTTTTATTTTATTTTTTTTTTTATTATTTTTTTTTTTTGTTTCATCGAGTGAGCCTCCAAATATAGATATTCAAGGATATCAATCCCTTTGATTTTTTTTTTTTTTTTTTTTTTTTTTTTCGATGTTTAAATAATAAACTCATCGCAACATTATGACATAATAGCATTATGGCGTATCGTAGGTTTGGCTACAAAAAAGCACGTTAGGACAGACCCATGTCCAGTTGGTCCAATGTGAGGTGCAGGACCAGACCATTTGTCTACGGCGTGGTGTAGCAGTGCGGCCTCGTCTAGAGAAAACTTTAATGGCTGAAATACTGTGATGTCAGGTGAAACCTAAACTCACTCACGAAGTGCTTAATGTTGGAGATAGGATAAACGATTATTGAAGGAAAAGTCAAATCTTCGGTGATTGGTTAACATCAAGTTATAACTTGTAGATACATCTGCAAGTGTTTTATTTTAATATTCTCATACATTCGTGTTCATACATACATCTGAAGATCATTCTCATATGCGTTTAAGATTTAATCGCCAAATGTAATAATGGTTTATGCTTTGCTTGTAACTCTGAAAGGAGGTAATGAGTTTTCGGTGATTACGTTGATGCAATGTGGGTAGGCATTTGTCATTGCGATGAGGCATTGTTGCAGTACATACCGCATTTGATGGTATTAATTGTTTTATAACATTTGTTGCATGCAATGTGATTTTATCTGGGTCATAATATTCACAACATTAAGACAAAGAAGATTTCGTAAAGCTGAATTGTTACTTGAAAAGATGGATCGTTCTGACATTGATCAAAAGGAATAAAAGTGTCTGAGATTACTCTAATAACCTGAGAAATTCATTAAGTCAGCTTAAAGAATATGAACTATTTTCACAGCAGACAAATGACAGTCGGAAGCCGATTGATGTGTAAATCGTAAGGGCATAAAACGATAAGATCTTGCATTGCTGTCAAAGAAGCCGACATAGCCGTATCCTACTCAATTGGAGCACACATTTTCCATTGACATTTTGATCAAAGTAACACCGCACGCATTATTCATGCGCAACTAGAAGAGTCTACCATTTGAACTAGGAAACAGTAAATATATTAGAGGGTTTTCCGACATAATCAGATATCAACATTTACTGTTCTATTACGATAAGAGGGTTTCCAAATGGAAGTATTGGCCAGGCAATGTCAACAACGATTAAGGATAGCGCCATTGTACGTCATAGTAATATGGATCCAAACACCTTCCCACGCAGTATAGGCTACACGGTGTCTCATTTTCAGAGTGCTGATCAATGTGCTTTTCAAACAAAGGGTCAATATTTAAATAAATGTACACCCACTCTGGTTTACTCCTCCGAGCCCATTGTTTTATTTTTATTCAAATGATTCTGCAATCTGGATATTGGCTGCAATTGATTCCTGAAATTGTACTCTTTTTTTCTCTTTCTGGTTAACAGTATTAGGAATTGCATTCGTAAAAGGTTCATTCTAAGCCAAACAAGTAACGATTTTTTTCTTATTAAATGAAATTCTAAGAGAAAAGAAAATAGAAAAGCAGCGAGTAACCGTCCTAAAGTGTTCAACCATTTGTCCATCTATTAGCCCTCGCACGGATATTTGGTAATAATGGGCAATTCAGATGGCAGGGAAAGAAACAAATCAATTTGACGAATGTAAGACGTCATCTGCGTCAACATAAATCCGTATATAAATAAGGAGTTCGGGAAAATTTAATCCCAAGCCACGCATAAATTCGCATCGTCTTGTGAATGTATTGGGGAAATGGCTGACAGATGAACATTCACGAAACGGAACTAGAAACCATTGGACGACACAGTTTCACATATATGTTGGTGTCTGAGGCATTGTCGAAATTGGGGCATGGTGCTGACATCGTTAAACAATGGTTGGAAAACGGACAACATTTCTTTTCACTAATAGGTATTTTTTAAACTTCCTATTAGTTCATACATTAATATTTTGAAGACTAAACAATCCGTCATCTTCACCTACTTCAAAGAGGACTGTACCGTTAGATCGTATTTGATTCCGGTACCTTTACATAGCAAACGGTCTGTATCTCTGCACAGTTTTCATGTAATGTAAAGTTATATTAATTTTGTGAAAAATAAACAGCTATTACCATTAGCCAATGAGAGCATTACCTTTAAGCAATGCGTTTAGAAATAAATTTCTAACCATTTCTCATTGGTCAAAATCCGGCGAAAAATCTTGATCAACAGCAGCAGCATACAGCTGCCGCCGAATTAAAGAAACTTCGCATTAAATCAGTCATACAATACATTGTTGTTTATACCAAACACAACGTTTCGGACAGAAATAATACATTAAAACACACTTTCTTTTGTGGCTGTGTATACTTAGATCTAGTTTACTTTTGAAACTAAACTTCATTTGCACTCTGCTCCTATATAAAAAACAAGAAATATCTTTAAAAAAGATATTCGGTGTAGGATGAAAGAAAAACGAGATTTCCAGTCTTCTAGAACATTCCGAGGAAAAGCGCGCGAAAGACCGACGCACAACAAATTTAGTACGCTCTAGAAATAGTTCAGTATTTTTTCTATGAAATATTCTTATTTATAGACGGTAATACAAAATATTATATCTGTAAATAGGCTTGTTTGATATTTGTTCATATCATTATTGCATATGACAATTATGATATAAAAGCGTTATTAGTTGTTTTAGTTTTGGCGAATTAATTTTCAATGAGAGCATCTCGGCAGGCTGGAAGAATTCAATATACATAGTAATTAAGGGGTTTCATGTCATAACACGGTGGATTTTTTTGTTGTTTTAAATCATTTTCACAAAGTAGCATTCCTCAATTGATGGAAAAGGATTGTATTTAACTTACTGAAATCACTTTCATGTTTACATCAAAAAGAAAAGTAATAACACCAAGCTGAATGATATATACAAGCTGCACCCCTTATTTACAGTAATTTTATAGTCCATAACGATGCGTTAACCAATAACAGGAGTCCTTTTATTCAGCTTAGAATTATTTACCGCTGTTAGCGTACATTTGATTGGTTTAAGATGCGAGTTGAAATCGAAATTATACAGCTACGCCGAAAAAACCGGTGGCCATGTGGTTAGACCGTCCGCCCCGGAATCGGGAGGTCGTGGATCCGTGGTCACCAAAGTCGTTAAGAATGGTATAAGTATAGCTCCTATGCTTTGTGCTCAGCATAAAGAGTTGTTTCAGTGGACTGGTTGGTCCGGTGTCAGGATAATGTGACTAGATGTGGTATCATGCCACATGTCTACGACTTGATACTGTTGTGCGGCAGCACTACATCTGTCTCAAGTAGACATCGTCTCCTAATGACTGAAATACTGTCGGTGGGACGTTAAACCCAACAAAACTATTATGAAAAATAGTTCGTCAAATAAAGCATTCTGCAGTCAGACGCTGGAGTCATAGTGAAGACGACAGAAATGTAGCAGTTCCACCCAGAACATTATGAAGTTAATGTCCATGTTCCTGTTGGATAAAGCGATGTAGATAGTATTGTGCAACCAAATGGAATTGCTAGATGGGAATTAAGAAGATTTCTGTTGGTGCACATTCACAGGAAATACATCCGTATTGTCTAGACTTCTTGTCAAGAAAGCAACTGAGTCATAAACGCTGTCAGTTTTGTAGCCATCGTCACTAGATGTGAAACAATTATTTTGTCATTTTTAATTGTGAAATATATACATATGTGCTCTTAAGATATACTTAAAAGTTGTACTTTATATATATTAACATGTATTTGTTCATGCATATGCAATGTATTTATGATATTACGATGGTTATAATGATGTATGTGTTTGGTCTGTCGGTTATATGTGGTAGTGCGTTGAGTGATTTTATGACTGGACGGACGATTGTCGGGATGATATGAAGGGGTTGGTAACTTGGTATCCGATAAGATAAAGCAATCCTATAAAGATAAAGTCCAAAATTATTAATATACCTTTGATGGGCGTTAAACCCGTTCATACCAACAAACAAATTCATTTATGTGTTCGTGATTACATGTTCATGATTTTTGTATTACTGTGCTTCTGCAAGGTTGTGTATCCTTCTAATGTTTATTTTGGGTTACAATATAGTCACTAAGATTTGTTTACTCCAGTCAAGTACAGATGACAAACAATTCGTGTTTTACATTTCTATAAAGCGGACAACAACTGGTAGTTTTAAGCAACCAACTTAAATATGTTATTCCATCTCTAATTCAAAGTAGCAAATTCTTCCATCTGGAACAGCGGCGCGATACAAGTTTGATTGTGTCTTTGCATTACTTGAATCTTGATTGACAAGAACAGGAGTCATGGGAGTTTAGAACGGGGCCTCGAGTGAACATGACATAATAAGCGTGTATACCCTCCAACCTTGCATTGTAATGTTAATGAATACAATCCCAGTTACAATTACTTTTGTATTTGGTTTACTGGCATATTTATTAACTTGCCGTCTTGGCCGTTTCATTCTGTATCTTTCTTCTCGTTAATATGACTATTTGCACAAATTGTGCAAGTATTCTACTCACGTCGCTGACGATGACCTTGCCGGTCATGCCATGTTTGCCGATTATTACAAGGGTTATGATACCGATATCTTAGTCCGGGGGTCATATCAAAGAAAAACAATTTGTCTAGCCATACTTATGAAAGACATAAATTTGATCAGGAAGCAGATGATTTATTTGACGCCAAGTCGCCCCTAACTAACAAAAGTCGCCGTAATATGACATCGTGAAGGGGGTCGGGGGTGATTTGGTTTATTCCCACATAACCCACCAGTGCCTACTGATTATATCATGTTACTTCAGAAAAGGGGACCTTTAAGTGTTCCATTGGAAACACAGACAGATATATGACTCTAGGTCAACCAAAAGACAGGCGGTCTTTTGAAATATCCATTTTTTTATTTTATAAATCAGTGTATTATTGGCACTCTTTTATCTCAACCACCAAGGTTTAAGTTAAATATGGAAAATAAACACAAGTAGATGTACCACCCCACCATTATCAGATGTCGGTAAAATCAAATATTATTACTGACCTTTGTCAGTCAGGTTGCTAGAGATATATGAGTTTCAAAGCTTACTGAGAATAGATCAAACTTGATACTCCGTTGTTTTATACCGCTTGGTTGTACTGATTCGAAATTCTGATAAGTAAAGTGCCGCCTTGACAATCTGAATGGTAATGTACCGACTCAACAATGAGTAATGCAATATCTCGACAACCGAATGAGTAATGTACCACCTAAACAACATAGTGATTAACCTAATGGGTAGTGCATCGTCTATACAGCCTTTTTTCGATAACCTAATGAGTATTGTATCTCATCGAAAACCAAACGAAAAGTGCACTTCTTTGACAATTTTACGAGAAATTTAGAGTACCAGTGGTCTATCCGACAGTAACGCAACATCTATGTTGGCCATTCTAGTGCTCGATACCATACTGTCCTCCTATTTTGTTAACCCTTGTCATGCTAGATTTATTAACTGGACTTGTCCTTTCTTCAATTTGGACTCTACCATTAGTTTTTTTATTGGTGTGCTTGCTGAAAATTTATTGACTGACTAACGAAGAGCGCAGACTATGAATAGACTGCATGGTTGTGCAGGCTGATCTTGGTCAGAGCAGTCACAATTGCCCACATGATTGTAAGGGTTAATTACTGGTAATGAAAAGTTTTTGAAAAATCTAGCTGCTGATTAACTTGAAAGAAACTAAACCAGCGAGAAAATGTCAAATGTGCAGAAACCATGGCTTACGAATTTAATCAAAGTAAGAATTACATCATAAAAATGTTCGTACGCGATATTCACTCTGTTGTTTTGACCTTTACACTGTATGCTATCCCACCTCTTTATTCCTGGTGACTGTTTTCCGGTCACAGATAACATGACGTCAGTCTAGACCGGTATCCATCTGGGAAATCTCCCTAAAACAACTCTAAACTCGTTCCATTCTGGTTAATCGACAGACTAGCGTATAGATTAATATCGAAGCTGGGATTGAATTTCAGCTGTTTATCCGAAAACCTCTACGGATGTATAAAGTTTAGCTGTCTTTCTTAGATTATTTCAATGAATAGAGATCCGTAATATGAACTTATACGTGTAAAACTATTCATATATCCGTACACACTATTCATATACAAGATTCAAAGGACGTACATTTACTACTATTTTGCATATACACATGTATCATGAATTTGTAGGGTTTTTTTTTTATCATAAAAAAAATTTAAATTTTTTTTTTTATTTGTTTATAGAAAATACGAGCGTATGTTTTAATGAATTATAAATTATGGTATATTTTTACGCGAACGTTAAAAAGTAGTTCCGCTTAAACGTTTAATATTTATTTACCTGTAAATAGAACAAACAATTCTTAATAACAACACGAGTAGAATTTATTGAAACCATCCGGCTCAATTTTTGAAATCATGATATTTTTAAACAATCGTCCCCTATTGTGGCAAGTCATATGTAGTATATACATTCGACTTTAGAAGCGTGGTACTATTTGTTAATCGCAAGTGTGCAATAAAAATATGACTGTACTAACTCGTAGAAAAGTTTGTTTATGTGATTAATTATGATTGTGTTCGGTCATTGCTATATCTATCATCAAAATGTTAGAGACCACTTAGTACTTCTTAAATCCTGCCCATCGCAATTTCGAATGTCGGATTTTTTAAATATAAAATATCTCTGGCATGTTCATATATATTTTAGTTCATTATAATATAAATGAGAAAACATTCTATCATTATTTTTTATTATTATTTATTTATCTAATGAAAATCCCTGCAATTAATATAATTGTGCAATTTCTGCATTGTAAAAAGAAATGAGCACACGCAAATATATAATGGTACCATGCCTATTCTTTTTATTGCCTAAAAGTTGTATTTTTTCTGATTCCAGTTTTCAGGATTGTTTTTTATTTGTTAGCAGAAACAACAAGCGAATGTTTTAGTGAAATTTTATACATAAGTACATAAATAACAATGGCTGATTAAAAAATAAAATTGGTAAATACTTACGTGTATCCTCTCTCCGGATTTCAGTTAAAGACTGTGTTATCCCTGGGAAATGTTTTGTATAATACTAAGCCTTAGATAGTAGGTTTAAGATACTTATCATTGCTTATAGAATGTCTGGAAAACTACTTACCCGGCAGCGTGCATATTAATTCCGTGGTTGTTGACGTCATATTATATGACGTCACATTGGAAATTAGAGATGAAGTTGTGGATGATAGCACAGAACTCTTCACTGCTGCATTTGTCAATGTCGTTAATAACACAGTAGACGTGTTAGAGATGTTTTTGATTATATTCTCAATGATCGGTGACATCCCGACGTTATCAACTGACGGAGGTGTCATATTCAGAACGCGGTAACTGGTTTCATTCAACGCCTTGAGGGCGGGTGGCATCATGGCGTCAGCCATGTCGTGTGACGTTATAGCTGTATCTCTCAGTGGTTGTTAGACCGCCGATTCCTGGAAATAGAGACGAAAAAAGTACATAGAAACATCACTATGCTATATGAAGATAAAAAGAAACCAGCATTGGTCAACTTACGCTTAAAGACCCATATAGAATGTGCTGAAACACAATGTGCCAGTTTTTTATTTTCATTAACCCTTTCCCTCATAGAGGAAACCATGAAAAGGCCTATGCGAACTCGCAGGCTGATCAGGTTTTATGCTGTTCGCTGCTCCTCAGTGGTCTGGAAATGAGGATTTTGTAAATAAATTTGGTAGGTTTAACTGTGGTTGTCTGCAGATCAGGCTTTATGTGATACCTATTGAGTGCGTCAAAATGAGTCTATATGAGGGAAAGGGCTCAATTAATTTCGCTGTATTGATATATATTAAAAAGAAAAATGAGACGATTAAATGCTTTCAGAAAGTTTAATTAAATAAAATGAAGTTTCTGGGGATAGTGGGAGAAAATATAAAAAAGTGGTATTTTAGATATTACGAGATAATTGTTTGTATGTATGTTCGTATGACTTATTTACAGTGAAACAGCTTATAACTTAAAGAAAGTTTCACATGCGTCTCAAATACAAACGGTTGTGATTTTATGACTAGGCTACCTTATACGATAACTATTGGCACGCGTGTGGTAGTGTATGACAATCAAATGGGTCGTCTTCAAGGGGAAAAAAAACATGCCAATAATGAGCGTTTTATTACAATTGTACCATATATAGCGACTGAGTAATTAACAACGAATAATAAACTCGAGGATAATTAATTATTTATTAAATTTGAATGTCAACCAGACACTGCCTGTTCTCTCGACAAAGCTATATGACTGAATTATCATTGTGCATATCTCTTTTGTTTCAAAGTTGATAATTCGAAATAAAGTATTCGTCTCTACATTTACACTAACTCGAACCTAATCTGGGTTGGATCGGAAACTCCTGAGTATGATTTGTTTAGTCCGGATCTCTCCGGATGGACACATATAAACCTGTGGCTGTTGTTATCGATAATCAATGAATCTAGATCTGCTTCGTAATCCCCATTCACACCGGCTACTTGTTCTCTCTCTTATGCGATTGTGATTGTATTTTCTCGTTGGGAAAGTTTTGTTTTTGTTTTCAAACAAATAAACCTTTTGTCGTTGTTAAATTTGAAGTAACAATTTGTCATTCTGCTTAGTTTCAGCATAGATTTGTTTCCAAGCTGAAATATTTATGTCGCCATGAAAGAGATTTGTAACAACTTCCAATGTAAAAAAAGAAAGACTCCAATAGAAATGCGAAATAAAGAGTATTAGAAGACAATGTCACATCGTTTGAATCAAAACAATTAACTGTTTGTTGTTTTAGTTGTATGACTGATTAATCCAAGTTTATATACACATACAAATTTATGAAGAACAATTCAACTGAAAAAAAAATTCCAACACATTTTTAATAACTAATTTTAAAAAATGATTATCAAGCAGAAAATAGAAATTGAAAGAGGCAAATTATTTTCTGTTTCCTAGGTTTTACAGGATGCTATTTGCACGTATAGGATGGCGTTATTTCAAGAATATTTAGAGCACGTTTTCTTTTCTTTTCCAAGAAAATGCCATTAAATAGTACTTAAAGGGACGACTAGTAACAATAAACATAGGAATTAAATGTTAATGTAAATGAATACAATCTAAATTGAAACTTACTGTTTGGTAAATCCGTTTGACTTTATTAAATGATATTTAATCCAGCAATACTAATGGAAGATTTCAAAACTGACATAATCTTGTCATGGAAACCAGCCTTAACAAATGACTGAATCTTCGATACAGTATCTTACTTATACAGAATATTGAATCATTTTATCCAGTCATAACTGATTCATATTCGGGAATCAATAGTCCTAAATTTAGCTACACAATCTTAAAAGAACATTCATTTTATCTGATTATGCTTGGTTCAGTGATCTTAACAACATAACTGCGCACGCTGAGGAATTTTGAAACCACATTATGGCACGAGAGTTCTTTCAAGAGACTAGTATTATTACTGTTACCGTATATTTATGATTGTACCACCCGGGCTATTTTTAATCATATCATATATATATATTAGAGCTATTTACGAGTGAGTGTGTTATGTTTTGTATACCGACCAAACGTTGAAAGACATTTAAACAACAGCTATCAAATGAGGACAAGCATTACTCGAAGAGAAGTGGGGTCACAAGGAACAGAGATTACAACACTGTGAATAAGCACTGATATAAAATGGAAAACTATGTCTTTCTGTTAAATCGTGCTTTGCGAGGGAGGAGTTTAACAACCATTACACTAAATCAGTGTGTAAAGATCAGAAGCTGACCTGTCTACTGGTGGAATTATGGGCTGAATCTGAAAAGAGTTTTATTGATATACTAAACAAAATGGACAGTAAGGAGGAATCTTTCTCCCGTTCAAAAGAACATAATTTTAAGGTACGTGTACCTCTGAATTGGCTTCGACTGATTACGAAAGAACACTCTTAAACTATTGCATATATCTGTAAAGAGATATTCCGCCTACAGCTTACGTTTTAAAGCATGTAAATCTCATGTCAAGTAACGTGAAGTCAAGTCAAAGAGTCCGGTCCAAAATATAAAGTATATATAGTCATGTTCATAACATATTACATAAAAAAGAAACGTGCAATAAACACTTTATACTGACTAAATCCTCATCCTTATCATTATATCTATAATCAAAGGAAAAAGAAACGCGGGGTAACTAGAATCTGTAGTAGCCATACTCAAGTTTTTAACTCTTACCCTTGCAATGAACCTCACATGATAGACACCATCTCATTCTAAAGGATTTGTTTTGTTTGGAAAAAAAAATCAAAATAATTTATACTGTAATACCGTCGAATACTTCCTATTTAAAACTGACACAAAAGTTTATCCTGCGTTTCTTTTCCTTTGAGTATATAATTAATGTATCACCTTGTATTCAATTAATATTCCTCAATATTGAAGTAATATTTAATAATGAAGTAATATTTTTCAATATTGTAATTACTAATGGTAATTATATCTCCCTTTAGTTATATTCCAAAAATGAATATTTGGTATAACATTAAACCAGTTCTAATTTGAATAATTAAAGATGAGGTGTTGAACATATGTGTATGTTATGTGATACACTGGTTCAATTACAACGAAAACATGAGACAAACAGATCCTTATTAAATACAACTACAAGACTGTCTGCAATATGATCCCAATTAAATGCTTTTTCAAACAACTTGTCAGACTTGAGTACAATGTATCCAACAACTTTCGAGCGTTCCTCGTCTGCAGGTCTATACTGCCGATTCAATTCCCTGCAGACCAAGCCATGGAGAGCGTACCTCCTTGGAGAAGAGCTTACCTCATTACCTAATCTGTTTTTCTCACACTCTGATGAATAATTCATGTTCACTTTCCGGGAAGGAAAGGCTTTTTATCAGACATATTACCGAAATGACAATGAATCGATCAAAAGGCCAAACCCCCTGAAGAAGCTACAAGAAAGGCGCTTAAGAATACTTGGTTGGAAAGTTTCGGTAAAATAACTAATAGTATTCAATTTTAAATGTGAAAGTTGAAAACAAAACAAAAGGAATTATTTTAAAGCACAGTGTGAAGAGAAGGTTATTTGAGCTTAAACTAAATTAAAAGCTAAATCTAATTAGGCAGATGCATTACAGTAATTATCTTAAAGGCGTATCCTACAGTAACAGTTTTACTATATAGACGAAGAAGAAAAATTTAAAGTAGAGCAGAGCTTTCTTAAATTGACATGATTATAGACAATCATGATTAAACAAATTTAGGAATGAATTGGGGGTCCCCATTTTACTTTTTGAGTATTCTGTCCCTGAACGTGTGTTTTATGCTCTGTTATATCATTTTCAAGGGTAGATAACTCAATATCATGGATACGAACAAATTTGACGTTTATTCCCTGTAACTGTGTTAATTTTCAGAAATTCTATACAATATATTTTATAGTATATTCCAGTGTGGACATACCACGTGGTATATGACGTCATTTTAAGCTAACTCGTAAAGCATATTTTGCATCGATTCAGAAAGGAAAAACTGTTTTAAGTATTTTCTCAATTTAATAGTATATAGCTCATACGAAACGTAAAATTGTGCCCTACACATAGGTTCCAGTGATTCTTTTGTCAGATGTACAGTTTTTCCTAACATTCGGGAAAAATTCCGAGTTTGTGAACATTTTTTTGCTAACACGTAAAACATATCGCTAATAATGTATGTCGAATGCTTGGAAATACATGTACTAAACATCGAACAAAGAATCATTAAGACTCTTGTGTAGTGCACAATTTTCCGTATCGCATGCGCTATATTCCATTAAAATTGGTGAAGAAATAAAATACAGCAGTTTTCTTCTTCAAATCACGTAAATTCTGCTGCTTGTGATAGCTTAAAATGACGTCATATACCACGTGGTATGGCCACACTGTGTCGCTTACGAGAACATTTTTTTTTTTTTTTTTTTTCAAGAAAAGAGGAGTGTTAACGGGCTGAAACATAAAATAGTTTTAAATTTTGCATAATGACTGGAAATGAAATTACAAGCAATAATGTGAAAAGAAATAAGGAATCGATAGGCTAGATTTTGAGTTATCTGTCCTTGCAAATGACAGAAAAGAGCATAAAACTCAATTTCAGGAGCCAAATAACTCAAAAAGTAGAATGGGTAGCCCAATGTTTCCAAAAGTTTGTATCTAGTATGATTATCTATAAGAAAACTAATTTCCTGCGCTAGTTTTATTTTCCTTCTTTATATACATGTAGTAAAAAGCTGTTCCTGTAGGGTGCGTTTTTAAAACTCCAATTGTCCATCTAAAGAAATCGATCTAAATTTTGGTTCTGACTTTGAGAGGTACTCTGAGCGACTTCCCAACCCCTGAATTTATGCCAGGCAGCAATTTATCTGTCTCACGTAGACAAGGTCCCTAAATGGCTGAAATATTGTTAATGGGACGTTAAACGAAGTGAGCTAAAATTCTTAATGTACACATGCATGCCGTCTTGTGATTTCTTCACATAAAACGCATTCATGTATATATATAGCTTTTTACATGCATGTTACAATCAAATTCATTCAATCTACTGGATTATGAAAAGGCCCTATAATGATATTCACAAACATTTTCATTTCTTGTAAATTTTCTAAAACATGTCTCAATCCAGCAACAAGTTACTCAATGATATACATGTATAACTACTTTCCTTCCGTGTGAACCTGCTAGACGTATTAAGAGTTTCATAAACTGGTTGAAATTTTGCTGCTATGTCGATTGCCATTCATTTATTTCAGTTTTGCAAGCCATTTAAAAACAGTGACACATGGTTGACTAGTATCACCAACTACGCCACAAAAATCAAAGTTTGATGATATATTTCGTGGTGAATATCGAAAATCAAATGTTTAGCAGCGAAAATGATCGATATTCAGATATCAGGAAGTTTATCTATGACTTCAGACATGACTATCGTAATGGACACGAATGTTTTGTAAGACAATGAACTACATTATATTAAAATTACCCAACGGGCTGTTGCGAAATGAATAAAGGTTCCGTCAACCTGTCACAGTATTGCCATGAAATATGCGGATGACGAGCAAGAAAGACTCTAGCATATTGCAAATAGGTCCTGGTAAAAAAAATCCACAATATGACGTTGATCACAGACAGTGCGGAAATTATGGGCTTTCGATGCAGGGTATGTAAACATATTGACGGTCAT
>JAIFHC010000151.1:0-50000 GCA_021229015.1 Solen grandis | reverse complement strand
ACAACCAAGTGGTCAGAAGAAATTCCTAAGAGTGAGAGAAATCTTGGAGACCATTCCTTATATATTACATATAATTATTCGTTGCTAAGGCAAGTCAACGTACAAGTAAATGAGTAACTTGGCATTGAAGAGAAAACGGACATGTTCTTTTCATGAGTTGGAATAAAGACCTGAAATTTGTATACAAATTGGCTTCTCAGGGTCAGAAGTAACCCAAGTCACGAAGGCCTGTTGTTCCGCACGTCACGTGACTATACAATTCCTGCCCCGATTTCAAATTAGCGGTTAAAAAGATATGCACATTATTGTAGCAATTTCACTAATCTTTTCACGCAAAATTATCAATGTCAGTTTATCTCTGATCTAAAGTACTCTTGATAATAGATAACAGTTACAATATGTTAAAAAAACAGAAGGAGGTGTCTTTTGAACTA
This sequence comes from Solen grandis, assembly GCA_021229015.1. NCBI lineage: Eukaryota > Metazoa > Mollusca > Bivalvia > Adapedonta > Solenidae > Solen > Solen grandis. The sequence goes on along the minus strand of JAIFHC010000151.1, from coordinate 49,566 downwards.
AATGTCAAAAATTGTCGTAATTAGAAACTTAAAAATTTACAGTATGAAAGATATTCAAAACAATGATTTCAATTTATTTTAATTTCAGCACGATGAAAAGTTAAACGATGTGATTAACTCACGATGGCCGGTATTTGGAAGTACTGTTTTGTTTCTTTTAGCATATATCATTTATTGTTTTTCTTAACAAGGCAAGTATTACTTATTAACCAAATGTCATATAACTTATTATTACCACGAAAAACTATAACTGCAACATGATATAATTACAACTGTATGTATTTTAACTGTTTTAATCAAAATGCAATATAGATGAAACATAAAAAAATAGACATATCATAAAAAATAACATGCAACACAAAATAGCACCATTTTGATAGCAAGCCACTCAAATACACACACACACACACAAGCCTACATACGTACATACATAGATGAGAAATAGCGTAGCACCAACTAGAAGATTTCACATAAATAAACTTTTTTTTCTTTTTTTTTCTGGATGGCCCTCATAAAAATTTAATGAACAAATTCATGACTTCATGCATATCATTTCACTGAATTTAAATGTATAAGACACAATATTTGTTTTTTTTTTCTACAGTGCACAGTTGTCTTTGGGGTTAAGGGTTAACACGAATGATTGACTGTCAAATGTCCAGCATGTTGTCACAATTGATAAACCATAAGAATTATTTGCGGGGACTAAAATTACAGAAAATGTCAGAATCATCAAATTATTTGAACATATTTAGAACACTTTCATTCTTTTAGTGGGAGGCCATATCCTCGTTCTTGGCCCGAATGGCAATTCAGGGGACACCGGCTTTTTAAGACTGTCCGTATTACATGTACCTGGAAGACCATCGAATAAGCACAGAAGTATTGTATTGAAATGCATCATCATAAACAAGAAATATCTTTTTTTTTTAAATATTCGGTGGCATAATTAGTCAATGATTATACCGTATAATCGTATTTAATTCCAGTACCGTTACATAGAAAACAGTCTGTATATCTGATTTTGTACAGTTTTTATGTCCAGTTACATTTGTGGAAAGCACCTAATCCAGTCTGGACCTTGGACCAATAAGAATACTGCTTTTAAGCAGGTGCGCTTTGAAAAAGAAATCAGCTCATTTCTGATTGGTCGAAATCCGATGGAAAATCTGGATAAATAACAAAAGCATACAGCTGCGGCCGAAAAAAAAATGGGAGAGCCAAATACCTAAGCAGTCAATTTCAGGACCCGTATGCTTGCGAAAAACATCCCGCATGCTTCACATATCGGCATCAGGAAGCAATTAATGGTCGTCCCGAATAATTTCTGACACATCCCACACCAGATAGCATATTTCCTCAAATTTGGCGTACAACACCATATTTGGTAGAAGCCGGTAATGGCGAATTCGCAGCCCCAGAAGAGGGCGATGAAGATGCCACAAAGGAAGGTGATTGACTTGTAGCAGCAATTCTTGCCACATGTGAAGCATTTGTAACTGGTTCGCCACACACAATCAATGCTGTGCAGACCATCTGGCTCTCCAAAAACGTCGTCGAAGGCTATCTGGAAATAGTAAAATTATCCATCATCAATTATAATCTTGGTCCTTCAAATGTTTAAAAGGATTTCAGTGTATATGCAACCATTCATTGACATGGAGTTACAGACTCTTTTGCTCAAAGTCTTTACATATTTGCATTTACTATAATATTCCTATAATCACTTGATGGACCACGATCACAGTTTAATTATGGGTGATTACCTTAAAAGGAGATGTTCACAACATTTGTTGAACAAGTTGAAGGCTTACCGTATTATCTGTATCACAAGTGGGACTCGTTATGTCGACATTGCCAGTCTTGACAATTAAGTTATCTCGACATTTCTTGGCAATCCCGACTTTTTTCAACAAAAATAGGTCTATATAGCGAAAAGTCATTCCGTACGTCGACATTTTTTTTTCGATCTACTTATTTGGACCCGTTGGGTAAATTCTCACCTGAAAGCAAGTGCTTATTTCGACTTATGCCAGCTTGTGTCGACACTCTTGTCACAACTTCGTTGAATATATCCCTTCAGTCTTTTGTGTATTTTTTTTCTTTTCAGGTGGCCAAAGAAAAGGAAACGTCCGGTATACTGAGACTCGAACTTGATGGCACCTAACGAGATAATGACTGGCAACGAGGAATGTTCTATTGATATGCACATAGAGATGATTGTAAGGCGTCGTGGTTTAACATAAACGGCTGCGGATCCGAAGCTTGCGGGTTCGAACCCTGTTGCAGGCATGACATTCCATGGCGCAAAGTACTGGTTCAACCCAGAATTCTGCGAAAGGGATAACCGGAAGTTTAAGCTTTAAGAACTTGTTTGTTTGTTTGTTTGTTTGTTGGGTTTAACGTCCCGCCGACAGTATATCATTTGGAGACGATGTCTACTTGAGACAGATATAGTGCTACCACACTGCAGTATCACGCCGTAGACATGTGGCATGATACCACACCCAGTCACATTAACCTGACACCGGGCCAACCAGTCCTGCAACAACCCTTATATGCTGAGCGCCAAGCAAGGGAGCTATAACAGTACCATTTTTTACGACTTTGGTAGGTCGCGGCCGGGGTTTGAACCCACGACCTCCCGCTCCCGACGCTCTAACCACTCGGTCACCGGGGACGGTAAGAACTTGTTTCCTAATCGAGGGATCATAAATTAGTTAAAACTTGTCATTGGGACGATTGATTGTTCCTCTATAACCACATACTACTAAGACTACATATACCGTCCCCGGTGGCCGAGTGGTTAGAGCAGCCGCCTCGGGAGCGGGAGGTCGTGGTTTTGATCCCCGGCCGCAACATACCAAAGTCGTAAAAATGGTAAAGGTAGTTCCAGAACTGGTTGGCCCGGTGTCAGGACAATGTGACTGAGTGTGGTATTATGCTACGGCGTGATACTGCAGTGTGGCAGCACTATGTCTGTCTCAAGTAGATATCGTCTCCATATGACTGAAATACCGTCGGTGGGACGTTAAACCCAACTAACAAACAAACAAGACCACATATTACTTAAAGAACATGGAAATAAATGTGAGTATTTTCAGAATAGGTCAACAGAAAAGTAAAACTGTCTATAGTTTTACAAACTGACGACATCATATTAGAATTCTTCAAAATTCTTGATAAAACAAAAAGTAAGGTATGCTTGAAATTTATATATCAATACTGTGTTTGCAATAGGGATCGACTGCACTACTTTTCTAGGAGTATACAGTAATAGAAGGAAATGAAACACATTGATCTGCAATGTGTGTCCTAGATACAGTGTTTCTAAAAGTAAGTTTTTGATATTTGCACTTTCGTGTTTATATCTATTGATCTACTGATTTCAGCGCGACTTTACTAAATTGATACATCTAGCCTCATTAATAATGTGAATTATAGCAGTTTAATGTGTCAATTGTTTAACGTTTATTAGTTTAGGTTTTTGTATATTGACATTGTGCCCAACACGCGCTGGTAGTCAAATGATCGCGACCCGCTATTCAAAAATCATTCAACGAGAATGTTTCCTTCAAAACTGGATGTATTTTAGTTCATGTATTTGTTTGATACATTCATTTCAATTGACTTTTTATTAAAATAGTACTGTACAAATAATGCAAATGAGTAAACATATTTTCTAATTGGTGATAATTAATAATTGAGGGTGTTTTTATACCTTGAGTTTGCATAATGTCTTCGTAAATTTGTCGTTGTTGTCCAAAACTCTTCAAATTCATTAAGACTCTCTTTCAATGGATTTAAGATAAAGTCCATGTAATGGTTCAGCTACATCTTGGACCACTAAACCTCTACCAAGATAACCAAGTACCCTAATGAAACATTAAAAATCAAAGCGCTGAAGGCACTGAAGTTGTGTGAGTCTCAAGTGGAAGAGGGTTGACAAGCTGCAAATACGCAGGGTAACTTAGTTTTTGTTTTTTTGTTGTTTTGGGGTGTGTGTTTTTTTCTTCTTCAAAATATTAAACTTATATTAAAATAATAAACGATTGTTCATTGAAGGCTATAGAAATATAGAAGGAGCAAGAGTGGCAATGCGTTAATTAAATTCTTATCAGTCTGTTGAAACAATGATGCGTTCATCTAATGACCATGTTAACGCAACGTTAAAGCGGGGTATTGGCATTGTGCGAAAATTTGACCGCCGTTTATTAAATTTACTGTGATAAACAAAAGCAATGAGACAATACTGTTCTCTTAGCACTATCAGCGCTTTGAATTGTACTACCGAGCGACGGCGCGATTTCTATCTATAGATGCAACTCAGTGGCTCTCTACTGTGCTCTTAGTAATTTCGGACTTCAGATATACCTGTATCAGCCATTCTATAGAGCAACAAATAACCCCTGGAGATATCGCTGATGTATCTGAGATAGATAGATGTGATTATAAGGAGGTTACATGGATTTTTATCGTAGTTCAAGCTTTCTATATAGACCATTGAAACACCACTAAGTAACCGAAATCTGCACACCCACCATCCAAATTCAGGCAAAAGCCACCTTTGCATTCGAAAGAAACTATACTCTTCCGCGTGGTAAAGTGAGTTACGCAACATCCTAGTGAAAATAGTTCTTCTGTACTTTTATACTACATACAATTATTGTGTCCCGTAAATATTTATTTTTTACTAAAAATTGAGTTATCATTACTTTGGCTGAATTTCAGCATATCTGTATTGTAGAATTCTGTTCAATCGTTCGGTCATTCATACAAAATTAAGCGGCTATTCGGTTTTAAATGTTTTAAATGTAGAGAAACGGACACTCAGAATATAGGTACTATGGTTGTGAGTGACTACGTCACACACAACTAAAATCCTTGGTTATCTCCGTGAAAGGCCATGAGGTCCGAAATGTAGCGAAACCATTACAGGGACTTTACCTTAAGGTCTCACTTTCAGTATTTCCGCAATTCCGCAGACAATTGAAATGATAGCTCACCCACTACATTATCACAACCATCCCTCCTGTACTGAGCACCAATCATTAACGGATATATACTAGTACCACTTTTAATTTACAGCTTTGGTTTATGGAACCCACGACCTTTCAGTCACGGGGCGGGCATTCTTACCACTCGGCCACTGAGACATGTGTTACCAGTATAGGGGAAAGGATTATTTGTTTTTCCTACATTTCAGACATAGATTGTTATTTATACTCAGAGAAGAGGCACTCATTTAAATGTTTTATTTCATTCAGAATCATATAATGCTCGGGGTGCAAACAAACCAATCGATATTTTTGGAAATCGATGTTTACCATATTAGTCCTAAACCAATATTCAAAAATACTGACACCAAACGCAATATATCAATATCCAACGCATTAGATCTCGCACAGGTCTCTGCCACAGTGAGTTGAAAAATGGCTGAGTTATTGCTAAATCACAGGAACCGGTAGCGTGACTTTTTGGTACACACCATGGACACGTGGTACTCAGTAAGGCAGTGACGGATGCGGAGCCAATCCACACCGCCGGAGTTTTGACACTATAATATCGGATCTAAACTATCGAACAATTAGATTGCACACTTTCTTTTACAACTGAATGTTATAAATCATTTGGTATGGTACTGATCCTTCACGGAAATATAGCGGGTCAGTAATGTTAAAAGGGTTATTCGGCGAGGCGCTACGTGTTCTATAAACATTACAGACTATCTATATTTTCATGTAGGGTCAGCACCATACCAATTAAATGATTTGTTTCACCAACCACGTTTCATATTCGTAAATGTGAAATTTTCTTCATTTTATATGCCATTTTGTTTCTACTGACCCTGTATGGATTTCTCCAACGCAGGAGAACTAGAAAGACAATAGCGTGACTTTTGGTACACAATGATCACGTGGTATCTTAGTGTTGGGGTGATGGATGCGATACCAATCCACTGCGCCGGAGTTTGGTGCTTCTACTGATCCTACATAGAAATATATAGGGTCATCACGTGACCGAAATTCGACCAATGAAACTTATGGGTCGTGTGGGAGGTGAAACAAATGGTCATGGTCATTGACTCAAACAAGTCCCCTCATACTGACCACGTGACTACCAATCAAAATCTCAAGTCCCCTGTAAATGTGTAATGCCAAGGTTTCAAATCCCCTATCAGTGTCAAAAGTCAATTCAATTCCTTATCACAAGTACATGTCAAATGTCCAAAGTCCCGAGTCAGTGTTATAAGTTCTCGAAAATACGTTAAGTACAATCTCAGACTCAAAAATATTTTTATACTCCATAAATTTTACCGTCTGCCCAGGCCAAAATATTGACGTCAATCTAATAAACACAAATAACATTGTATACGGCTTTAAGGAAACCTTGGGGAGAAAACACAGATGGGAAAATTAATATCCGACATGATTAGTACTTGTTGAAAAGTTTGCCTTCAGCGATAAGTTTAGCAAAATGTATGTATTAGAAAAACATAGTATTGTTCTTGCACCTCACAGAATGGACCTGAAATCAATATATATACTCAGACTACGGACGCCTTCCAAAATAGTATTGTAAGTCGATACATAAGCGCCTATATGTATGGAAACTTAGTAAAATTATAGATCTTAAAATATTTGAACTATTGTCATTCTAGATTTGACATACTTTCTATTATCAGGATTCATTGGGGTTCGACGCCAAGACCTTTTCACACACACACACACACACACACATTGCCGACTTGAACATTGCAAACAATGCCATTTTTTACACAGTCAAATAAGCAACATAATTAACCCAGTAATTCTAATAAAATAACGTTGCGAAGCACAAGTTTTTAATGTTACACAATGACTAAAGTCACACATTTTCAAATTGTTGTGATTAGATATTAAGCAAGGATTTTCAAGATTAAATTTTCTGCACTTTGCTAAAATTAGGTACAAGTGAAAATAAAACGATCATTTCTATGAATATAAATAAAACTTTATTTAGTAGATACATAAATTAAAGGAAATAACAAAAATATGGGGTGCTTCAAAGCATATTTAAGATGCAGCCGTAATCTTTTCAATTCAGTATGGTATGTATACATCATCTAGATTACACGAGCTAAGCTATTTGATTGTCGCAACACTTCTCCCCACATATTTATCTATCATATCGTTACTTATACTTGTACATGCTGGAAATATTTTGAAAATTCGTCATCTTTCATCTAAGTTTGTAACTGGTTCGGCAGGAAATTTAGGGAGAACACGTAGAGCCCACCACTAAAGGTCCATTGCAGAATGTTTATTTCTGTATTTTTATCTTGCTGAGGCAGAGACCGCAGGACTCGCAGAGGGGACCGAGGCAGCAATCGATCATGATGGAGTACCATCTCCTTAGTGGGTGGCACTCGATCTCGAAATGTCTGAGACCAGGTGTGACACACCAGATATGCTGGAATGCAACTCCCGCGAATTGGCAGCCCCAGAACATGCCGATACAGATCCCACATAAGAAGGTGGAGAGCTTGTAGCAGCAGCTCTTCCAGCATTCGAAACACTTGTATGCGTTCGTCCACACACAGTCCATTGACCGGATGCCATCTGGCTCAGCCAATACCTCTTCAAACGCACACTGAAAGAAAAGTCAAATTCCCAAATCATATCAACTGCATTCTTGAAGCAAAACTGTTTAAAAGTTACAGGAATGTAATTTTAACATCAATCACTCACAGCAAACAATTCCCCATTGCCTACATCACATCAAATGTGCTGTTGTGCAACTGATGGTAAAAAAGTGCTTCAATGGATACGGAAAGAGAAGTTCAAAGTAAATTGCATATATGTATCGAAGACAAAGCGTTTCATGAAATATTCGTAAGAACAAAAAACAAAAACATATTTACCTCCTACGTAACGCTTTTCAATTCTGCTTATTTTTGCATATAGCTGACTCTGGGATGGTACATTATTCTCTGTGTAACGTATGGGATCTGAAGCTTGGCGTGTATACCTTTTTTAACAATTTTATTATTTTACATGAAAATAGCAACGAAGGTTACTAAGTACTTCAATAATTTGTCATTTTAAATATAATATATCACAACAAAGGTACAAAGAATATAATACACTGGAGAAATATCGAAAGTAGGGAGCAAGTGCGTGTCCGCGTGCACATGTGCGCGTTTTATCCCTTTTTTATTCAGACATATAATATGGTTCCTGATTCACTTCTCTCCTAAATCTAAACATGAGAGTAGTCTCGAGATGTGCAGATTTTTAAAATGGTGTTTACTTAATCTGTAAATATTGTATAATAATGGCAATACTCAATATATAAGGGAGTGATTATCAGGTTGTATTGGGTATGAGAAAAGACAACTTCAAACTTTAGAATTTTAGAATTCTGCATCTGAAATGGGCCCGCAAACAAGCACTATATGCATGAATTGCACGTTATAGTCAAATACCAGTACCGTGTTTGATTCTTATGTATGGATCCATGTTTAATTAATTAACTAAACGAGAACAGAAAAAAATACAGTCAAACCTGTTTTAGCGACCACCTCTGAGTAACAGTCAAACTGTGCACAAAGGTCATGGACTGGAGTCCCAGCATTGGATTTATAGAGAATCTACCCTCTGGATAACAAACACCTCCAGATAAAAGCCAGTTTTTAATTTTCCTTGAGTGGTCTTTGTTCACAAGTTTTACTGTATTCATTGTACAGATCTTTATCAGAGGTACATTGTAATTACAGATAAAAGCAAAACTAAATATATCAGTTTCATAAAAAAGTAAGAGAGGACTATGTCAATTCCAGAAGACAAAATGTATCATATATTTAATACGGCAAATGTTTTGAGCAAATTACAAATATTGACTTGTATACAGTGGTTTGGTTGTTTCTTAATTGATATTAAACACGCAAGTTGAAACAATAATCAATATACCAATAACGTTGAGTACGCATTGGAATTTCATGTTTTATATTATGTCTAATTTATTCGCTGGCAACTTTTATTTAAATCAAAACTACTATAACAAACGAAATCTGAGGGGGAAATTGGATAATGCTTTAACAACTATGCGGATTTCATTTGAAGGCTATTTACAAAAGCTTGGCTCCTCTCAAATTACATGTCATGTAGTTTTATCGCTTACCAACAAAGGGGGTTGTTAACTGTAAGTCAGGCCGGGACGTAAATACCCGATTGTTTACGATCTCCTATGACGACGGACAAACACGAATCGTATATACAATGACAAGCGAAAACTAAATCTTAAAAAGTATTGTTTTTTATGTTTTATATGCATACCAATTGCCATGTATTTGTTTTAAAGTAACTTATATGGTTAATTGATGTTGGAAAGTAATTAGAGGGGACATCGAGATTTAATTGAAATGAAATAGAGAAACAGAAAATGCTCTATGGAATAGAGAGAGGGGGATGATGCTTGAATTATTTAGGTTCGGCATAAGAGTGTGCAAGATTAATTGATTTGTTCGATTGATGATGGACATGATTATGAGCGAGCACTGTTGGTGAAGGGTAGAACAGAGATTAAAAAGATAGCCCGTCCACCTTTGCTTTGTTGATAGAAGTGAAATGAAGTATTAGGGGCGGGGCAGAGAGAGAGAAGGGGGGGGGGGGGAGAGACAGAAAGAGAAATCAGGAAGAGAGAGACATCGAGAAAAGGAGAGAGCCAGAGAAGAACTATGGAAGAGTGACAGGTTGAGAGAGGGAGAGAGGGATCGGAGAGAGAGGCAGGGGGGGGGGAAAAATAGACATCAGGGAGAGAGACAGAAATGGAAATCAGGATTGCGAGGATGGGAAAGGAAGGGGAGAGAGAATTTCTCTATTAAGAAACAAGTTCTTACAGATAGGGGTTTCCAGCAATATTATATGATACAAACTGGCGCTTTCCTGAGGAAAACTGTTTGTTTTTTAATGTTTGTTTTTAATGGTCGATTATCGAAAAGAGTGTCAAAACTGAAATGTATATACGGATTTTTTAATTCAAAATCAATATTTACGTACAGTACATGGGCTTTTTAAGACTGCACCTGAAAGCAACTGATTTTACAAGGAAAATCATCAAGCGTTCTCTTTAATATATGGGCCTTTTCTCTCTTTTCCCAAGCTTACCACATTTTTACAATTACAAAGTAGTATCTCCCGTGATAGGAGATTACGTTATTTTGCAAGCTGTTGTTGTTGTTGTTTTGTTTTGTTTTCACTAAAAGCATTGAATGACATGGCATCGCTATCCATGTTGCTGGTCATTTTGATATACTTCATTTTATTTTGTGAATTAGACATGTTTTCGCAAAGACTTCAACACAGAGGTAATCCGAGACTCATAAGGGTCGAACATATCTTACATGACCGAAACTGGGAAACGCTGCCACTCTTATTCTCATATTGTGCAGACGACCAAAAAAAATAAATAAAAGTATCAACTGCGTTTTCATTATTTACAGAAAGTAAAAATTAAAGGATATAGACTGTTTCATTCATTACGAATCTGTTTGAAATGACTAGGACCTTCTTTCATTGTCCGAAAGCCGGAAGTGGGAAACGTGCTCTTATTATCTTATATACGTAGATGAAAGCAAGTGTATTCTAAAATATCTACATTGTTTCCATTCTTTATCCAAGGAAACAATCAAAGATTATTGACTCTTTCTCTCTCGTTTAGAATTGATTTGAAAAAGCATGGGCTTTTTTCTAAGTTTTATCTTAAAATGAATTTCTTATCAAGATACAGCATATATATATATATATATAACTCTGCAAATGTTCCACTTTCGTATTGCATACTCAATACACATTCCTTAAAACCATGGCGCTTTGTGTTTGTCCACATGTTCTGACAGGAACCGCAAAAGTGTACAAGATTTAGTTCACGTAGTTTCTCAATAGTGTTTTAAAGCCAATGGTAGCCCAGTCGTCGCTATACGCCGCAAACAAAGACAACCAAATATTTTCAATGTTACCACGGGCAATGAGATCCGGGCCGTTATGATCGTCATAATATACATTGATTTTAGCCTACAGGACCGAGTTGTGTATTGGAAATCGGTCGATGTACTAATACGTGTGAATCGTATCGATCCTCGGGATTCAACCCTAAACATTCAATTTTCATATTCTTCATCCCAAATACTAATATACATGTATTGATAAAGTACATGATTTTTTCTTTCATTTTGTCGTGTGTGTGTGTGTGTGTGTGTGTGTGTCTGTGTGTGTGTGTGTTTCAGTCTTATTTGATATGACACCGTGTTCTCATAAATACTCAAGTACAATTTCAGGCACAAAGTTGAGTATCATTCTCAAATCCAAATTAAAACTAATGAGCATAGTTTGAGTCTGAATATAAAAAAACGTAGTAATTCGAGAATATGGGGTATGGTCTCGCATTGGTCTGAATCTGCATCATAACACCAAAATGACACTCAATTCAGTTTTAGGTTAATTCAGTACCTCATAAAGTTTCCGTTATGCCATGAAGAGGATATTTGGCTTCAATAATCATTAAATTTATTCCTTTATTTCATTCTAAGTTTTTTGATCCCATAGTGTATTTTTTTAATGTGAATCAGGCACGATAACAACCAAACAAGTTAAAACAGTCAACGTTTACTGCTAATACCATAACGTATTCTGATGTTTTCGATTTCGATCCCCGAAGTACTTGTCCAGCCCAGAAACCACCAGGACGTATTTTATTTAAGTCTCAAAAGCTTGCATCCCATGCGACTTAAAGGAGAAAAGATGCAATTTTATTTACAGGAAGTTGACACATAAGTTGCCAGTGAATTGCCAAGTCCTATAGAAAGGGGTTTTTGGTTTGACACAAAATAACGTATTTGTTTTACCATTGACGCACCTTAATTCAAAAGTTTTTTTTTTCTTACTTTTGAAAACTTAATTCTATTCAAGTGTTTTGGATGGCTCCCTTCAATGAAACCGCACTGCAAACACTTCACCTGAGTTTCTGTGTGAATGTTTTCGATCTTGAAGTTCGCACAAAACAGTAAGGTATATCATGAAAACGGGCGACAGCATACGTTATAAAGAAAATATTATTCACACACATACACACACACACAAAATCTCTCTCTCTCTCTCTCTCTCGCTCTTTCTCTCAACGGATGTATAAGGGACTTTATTTTTACACTAATCGTTGTTTTTCTTCCTTCTTACGTTCTTATTTACATATCGTATTTCTATATTTCATATTGAGCTTTTTCGTTTTATTAAATATAAACGTCTTTGCTAACTCTGCAAAGCCGAATTACGTTGATTATAATTGCCCCATTTTGGTATCGATCTTGAGCCATTGTTAGACTTGTTGAACTAAGTCGAGTAGATTTACAAAATAAGTGTCTGTCCAATCGCCGGGGAAAAAATCGACCTCCGCTTGACAAACAGGCCTTGAGTTTGTTATGGACACGCAAGTCATTGTTTATAGTTACGACCCTCTTGTTTACAGTAAGTACATACACGACAGCGAGGAGCGGTCTTATTAAATATTCAAAAAGTACTTTCATATGTTAAGCATGAAACACCGGCCTACAAAAGTTTGTGGTGTAATCATACTTCATAGTTTATCGGTATATAATTTGCTAGCAATAAAGACTGGGGGGGGGACGAGAAAATGAGAAAAGCATGCATTTCGTGAAGGAGGATCAATATGACACTTCAGCTACTGACACATTTATTTATATAACAGGTTGATCAGAGAGAAGCTGTGAAAAAAAAAAAAAATATATATATATATATATATATATATATATATATTTTTTTTTTTTTTTTTTTTTTTTTTTTTTTTTTTTTTTGATAAGGGAGTCGTGGATCCATCACACCTCACAAACATTTTGAAACATAATTATTCATATAGAGTTATAAACGTAGTTTGATTATATATTTACATTGCTTTTAATGTTGTTGGATATTGAAAAAAATAACATTACATGTCCTGATCTTTTTGCACTACAAAAGATGCAGAATTTAGTCTCTATTCAGTGTTTCCTAAAAAAAGGACGTTTTTTTTCTCATGTAATATATTTCAATTTATTTATACGTTTGTCATTCAGAACATTGACTTGTGGCTGAATTTTCTTGTTTTTCATTTCAAGACTGATTTAACAGTACAAAAAAATCGAATTATTAGCCCTGCTTTCACAGAAATAAAAGAAATAAGAAATGCAGATGAAGAATTGAAAGAAATACCGGTACATGTACATGTACATGTTTAATACTTTTAGCCCAATTTCAGTAAAATATACAGGCAATAGAAAAACAACTGACAGAAGGTTGAAGGATTTTGAGCATGATATATATTTCTCTACTTGCTTATTTACTTTCAGAAATGAGCAAATTTAAATCGTTACGATGTGCTTAAGTATTTGATGCACACGTCATAAACTTGTTGCAATATCTTAGCTATGGAAGTATATCAAATGTATTTACAAATCTCAAACAGTTTGCTTTTCATAAGATTAATATGCATCAAATTATATGTGTAGTTTTCATAACGATTTTAATTCTTTGTATATCTTATATTTCTCCAGACAATTAAAAAGAGGAGCAATCATGTTCCCATATAAAACTTTTTTCAATATGCAATAATATACATGTATTGTAATATACATGTTGTTGCCATATAGAGACATAGAAAACAATGGGCCCATCTGACATTGGCGACGGTCGACCGGCAACCAGGTATGTTTATATATACACAAACTAAACCAATGGACTGTGTTAACTACTTATACCAAACAGCCTGTGATAATCTGTAAAGACTTTATACCCGAGAAATGCCTGTCCAAGCATGCCTTGGAACTCTGTAACTACAACCTTGGTCAGAAGTCCGTTTATTTTCTAACTTGGTTGAAAACGATTAGTTTAATCTTCTTTTGCCAAATTACTGGAAAATAGAGTTGACGTCAAATATCTTGGGAAGAATATTGTTTATAGCATCTTTGTCTTGTAATTAAACTAGATCTATATTAAAAGTTGAAAAAAAAAAAAAAAAAAAAAAAAAAAAAAAAAAACGAATAAAGAGAAAAGGGAAGAGAAAGAAGAATGGATATATAAGATAGACAAAACATCATCACTTTAGTCAGAAAATACTTTTGATGTTTAGCATTCTGATGATATTATTGTTGTTGTTGTTGATGATGATGGTGATGATGATGATGATATTTTTACGATGAGTAATGAATTGTGCTTAAGCACGTGATTTTTGTGCATGGTGTAGAATATGATATACCAAGTCAAGAATATATTATGGGTCCAGTGGTAGCGTTCATGACTGCTGGTCTGAAGGTTGTGGGCTCAAATCCAATTGAAGGCAAAAATATGCCTTCCCAGGCGCAAGTACTGGTCCAACCCAGAAACCACCGAGAGTACTTTGTTAGAACGTGATTCCCAGTCGACATAAAATTCAATAACGTGTTGTATGCCTGCTTTTTTATTTGCCTATGGTATCATATATCAAATTGCACCCACTCCGAAACCCGCAACCACGAACAACCGCTTTCACAAACAGCCGATAAGTCAAACAGCTGCATTTATACATCCTTCTTAACTCCAGTTAGTGACCTTTCAAACCGGAGGTTCTACATAATATCATTCCATATCAAATTACCGGTAGTGTACCGATGAAAAAGAGAAGATAATTGTTTTTACTGCAATAAATTTAATATACAAATACTTCAAAGAAGTGTTTACATATTTTGTTAAATCTGCATTTCTAAATGATTTGTTCTCATAATAAATATCTGTTTTGGACCCTTTTGTACGGTGGCATAATAGGGACATTGAAGATACCTTATATAGCTAATGCGTGAGAACGTGCGCACGCGTGCCATGTCCCCTTGATGCTACCATATTTTTGCTAGAGAAATGAAGGACGCTAAATACGTGTCTGTGTTTAGTTACGTAGTGCAATATAATATGCATAATACATGTATTTAAGAAAACGTTTGAAACATTCAATTCTAGCGTTAAATACGCTATTTAAATCAATATATGTACAACGACAATAGTTACATTGAAGGTAAAGTATATGATGTCATATAAATTCTTACATTTTGATTTGAAAATTTAGATAAATTTAATTTTCATTACCTATTTTAATCAAAATGACAGACTCACGCGATCTGTCTTGCACTCGCTTAACAATTTGTGCACGTTAGCTTACCTTCACATGGTCATTGAGATTGTTTGGATCTCGATTAATTAGATCGACAGACATTCTGGATGATTTTTCTGTATTCCTGCTTAGGAAGAAAACAAGCCACCTATTTCACTGGCTTTTCCAAAAGGACTGGTAAAACTTTCTCCAAAGGCAAAGTTTATAACTGTTTACTTGTTCATATGAAGGATACAAGCATGAATGATACGTATATTTTGCTTTGAATTGCGCTGAAGCAAAGCTGAAGATTGAAAGAATTTGAAAAGACCTTATTAAACATAAGAAATCTAATCCCACGTCAACCCCATAAGTTAAGTCATAGATCGGTGATTTTCCAGTCATTCTATACAAATCTTCGTAACTAATGAAGCAAATCACAGTTCACTTTCATTTGGGAAAATGTTTCGTTTCTTTGTTCATACTGAATCTTACCGACGTTGTTTATTTTCTCAGTTACCATGGCCTATTTGCCCTTTGTTTTAGCATTTGTGCATGTGTAATATTTACGACACTTATTTCCTTATTAATGCTGACCTTAAGCTGATCCTTTTCCATATATGAAAAAGTAAAATTCCTTCAAAAAAAAGAAGAAGAAAAAAAACTAACATGTGCTATAGAAAGTCATACGAGTTCATCATTTTATAATATATACGATCACAACGATGAAGTTTTATTCATTTAGAAAGTTATGGCGGCATATTTCTGCCAGCCACTTACCCACTTTGATATGTCAAAACTTTTCTGGAAAAAAAATCGTGTTATCCTCTTAGGTATTTTAACGGGACAAAACTAACTGTTAGTGCCCACTACTGCCAACTATTTATTCACTTAAGATAACTGGGTATCGTGCTTTTTCATAGTGCGTTTCGCATTTTTGGGTCAGAATTGGAGTGCGTTATATTTGTACCACATCCGATAAAATGTAATCTAACGCACTTTGGACCCAGTACTTTGAACATATTTATGAAATATAATACATTTGAATGAAAGGAAAAAAGTTTCCGCGAGATCACATGAATAAACAGTCATTTGTTCCTCGTACAGCAGCTCGATGTCATTTTCTTAGACTAAATTACTATAGATAAATGGAAATATAGAGACGTCACGCAAAATTAATTTTATACCATTTTCTAAAATGTTTTTCTACCAAATTAAAACAATAGTTTACATCATCATCATCATCATCACCATCATATTTAAAGGCAGTTATACAACTGATGAAAAAGGAGACCTAATGTGACAGATGTCGTTTGTTTTACATGTTCTAGCTTACTGTAGTGTATCAAATACATGCACATGTAAAGATACTCTGTTTGCTTATGAAATAATGAAAACATTGGAGTTTTCTCTCTAACAGACAGATTGAAGGCAAAATATGCCATGGAATTCCAAAATTGAAATATTTTTGCCCTCACATTCGTGTTACAATTTCAGTTATTGTATTCTGTTCTGGCTATTTAAACCTGTTTCGCGCATGCGCTTCGCAGTCTAAAAAGGGTTAATAATAAAGTATAGTGGAGGTGACTGCCTTACTTGTCTTATAATGGTTATAAATTAGTGATACAAATGCTATACCCATACCCACGATGTTCACGACAACTATGATTAAACGATGATGAGAAGGAGGGGAGAGTGATGATGATGATGATGATGATGATATTGAAATGATATACTGCATTAATAAAATATTCATAACGTTCGGTCAGCCATGTCAGTTATTCAATTAATGTAAGACCCAAAAATGCGTAAGTATGGAACATATCAACGCACTTTGGGTCCATTTTCGGAGCTGAACACAAAGTGTGTTCGACCGACCGCACTTTGGGGTCGGACTCCATAGTGGGGTCAGACTCATATAGTGCCTTGGATCCCTGAGTGCCTTCTCACAATGCACTTTGTTTTCTGCAACTTTTGATTTTTTTCAGCGACTTTTTACTTGAAAGCTTTATACTTGGTACCAAAAGTGAAAAAAAAACACAAAAAAACACGAAAATCCTTCCATACCTCGTAATAGATTTTGTGCTATATCGATGGCAAATACACTGACATGTTTTCTTAATATTTAAATACATAAGTATAAAAAATGCGCTGTTTTGTTGTTTTAACATCACTATTCATTACGCACATTATAAACATGATATTGACAATGGTAGTGAAAAAAACGGAAACCGGTCCAAATGGCCGACTGGTTAGATCGTTCGCCGCGTTACCAGGAGGTCATGGGTCGCGACATATCAAATATGTATGTCTCCCCTTCTTCGGACTGGCATATAAGGGAAGATCAAATGGTTCTTCCATGTCTTCCCTTCTTGGGACTCGGCATATAAGGGTAGATCAAATGGTTCTTGTATGTCTCCCCTTCTTGGGACTCGGCATATAATGGTAGATCAAATGGTTCTTGTATGTCTCCCCTTCTTGGGACTCGGCATATAAGGGTAGATCAAATGGTTCTTGTATGTCTTCCCTTCTTGGGACTCGGCATATAAGGGTAGATCAAATGGTTCTTGTATGTCTTCCCTTCTTGGGACTCGGCATATAAGGATAGATCAAATGGTTCTTCCATGTCTTCCCTTCTTGGGACTGGCATATAAGGATAGATCAAATGGTTCTTGTATATCTTCCCTTCTTGGGACTCGGCATATAAGGGAAGATCAAATGGTTCTTCCATGTCTTCCCTTCTTGGGACTCGGCATATAAGGATAGATCAAATGGTTCTTGTATGTCTTCCCTTCTTGGGACTCGGCATATAAGGGTAGATCAAATGGTTCTTGTATGTCTCCCCTTCTTGGGACTCGGCATATAAGGATAGATCAAATGGTTCTTGTATGTCTCCCCTTCTTGGGACTCGGCATATAAGGATAGATCAAATGGTTCTTGTATATCTTCCCTTCTTGGGACTCGGCATATAAGATTAGATCAAATGGTTCTTGTATGTCTCCCCTTCTTGGGCTCGGCATATAAGGGTAGATCAAATAGTTCTTGTATATTTTCCCATCTTTGGCTCGGCATATAAGGGTAGACCAAATGATTCTTGTATGTTTTCCCTTCATGGGCTCGGCATATAAGGGTAGATTAAATGGTTCTTGTATGTTTTCCCTTCATGGGCTCTGCATATTAGGGTAGATTCATAACTGATGGCCCAGTGTCAGAATGTGTTTGGGTGTGGTATCATGCCACATTCGGCGATTATCATACAGCCCTTATTTTACTAAGATCGTAAAATCCAAGCAAACAAATACGATTGGTATATGGACAAATGTGTTTCTCGACTTGGAAAGTGAATGTTAATATTGGACAATTTATCCAAAGAATTTAGGAAAGCCGTTAATGAACGAGTCTTTTAGTGAAACAATGTCCTGTGTTGGAACTCTGGTCATGCACGTCAGCAAGCACCTAATGCACAGCATGTAACTTAAGGCAACATTTAGTCCAGATTTACCCGGTGCCGGGGCCGCCGTGGTCGAGCGGTTACAGCCGTGGACTACAAATCTCTCAGCCCCTCACCGCTGTGGGTTCGAATCTCGATAGGGACTTCGGATTTTTCATGTGAGGAAGCTTTCCAGCTGGCTTGCGGTAGGTCGGTGGTTCTATCCGGGTACCTCTGTGTACTTAGGGTCTTCCTCCACCTGTAATTAGCTGGACGTCGCTATATGTTTGAAATACTATCGCAGCGACGGTAAACCCCAATACACATACATACACATACTTACCCGTTGCCAGGATAATATGGCTGAATATGGTATGATGCAATATGTCTATTTCATGATACCACAGTGAATGAGTTATTGAGTGAGCTATTCAGTGAGCTAATGGGTGAGTTTTTTATGCTAATAAAGTGCTGAAGTTGAAATTGAGTGAGTGAGTGAGTGAGCGAGCGAGCGAGCGAGCGAGCGAGTGAGTGAGTGAGTGAGTGAGTGAGTGTTGTTAGCTATTCAACTTACTTGGCTGATATGTTTGCCGTTTGATTAATTTTAAAAATCAATTGATACAATATCAATTCTACTTACTTTAGTGCGAGTCTACCATAGGTTTTGTAGAACAGAAAAGATTCGTATTTATCGACACTAGTTGTCGACATTACACGTAAAGGCGGCATGGTGAAATGTAATACAGGCGAGACATTTGTGAAGCTCCCAACAGGCAAATTATGTCGTTCGGCCCTCACAGCTACAAGATCCAGGGATGAGGGAAGTCAATAAAGTGGTTCCAAATTACAAGCCACACTTTCTCCATATCTGTCCCAGCAACAGTAGAATTCTCAATCCTTTGATTTATAAGTGGAGTGTGTTATACATAAAATCAAGCTATACGTCTCATTTTAGAGGTCATCAACCTCCTACACAGCGTTTAAGTTGCATGCTAGATTTTATTTTTCTCTCAGTACCGTTTGATCTCCTGAAATATAGTTCAAAAGACGCGGTTATACAATTGACACTAACACAGTACTCAATCTGTGAGGAAATCTTGACTCTCTATGCAGTTTGTTAAATATTAAAGCACAAATTATGATGATGTGCAGCAATTCGGAGTTAGGATGATGATGATAAATGTGATGGTATTTATGAGAAAAGTAATCAAAGGACTGAGAGTCCTAATGCTGCGTTAAGCATTAACTGAAACAGTAAAGGAGAAAGTCGAGTGGCTTGATGAGGACCGAACATATTTCAGTGAACGACATGATTTCCTTTGCTATATACACTGTGCCTATAAGATGAAGCTGCCAGCGGGGCGTAAACTGCTGCACTTCATGGGCTTACGTCACACAATTTCATTCATTGTATTTTCATTGATAATGTTTCCCGCCTTCGCTTCGTTGCAGAGTTATCATTCGTTGTGTCCTGTGACAATGACAAATAAATTATATAAAGACGTTTGTTTGCTTTTGACCTAAATAAGATTTGTATAAAAATGTCACACGCCTAAACAGAAGCTCGTCGCGCAAGGATATTTACCTATTGTATAACGATGGTGCGAGCACGTTTTCCTTGCCCACAAGAGGGCATTGTATTTGGATATCCGGTATTGTAACCAACGCAACTTAAACTTGAAAGGAAGATATTTAATCTTTACATGTTATATAGTTTTATAGCATATTATCGGTATAAAAATGTTTAAAAGCTGAAAATAAAGAGGTTCCATGGAAAACATCTGTCGAACACCCTTGCTCCCCAACCCGACATCAGTCGAATGATTATTCGTCATATGACAATATGCTTAACTGTTTCCGGTTTCGTATAATCATCATGTATTCTCTTACACTTAACATGTTACATATCACTATTTATTACTCCGCATTTCGCACGTGTAGTCCATGTGCATATTATGTTGAAATCAAACAGATTGATTTAAATGTATTTGATGCAACTAACTTTGATTGAAAATAATTATGTATTATTTTACTGTTATTTTGGTAATATATGAGAAATACACACATAAGATCGTTCTTTCGAGCTGTTGTTTGGAACTACTTTCTCGGTGTAAGATTACAAATAGTCTGAATAGTTCACAGTCCGTTCATCATTTTTGTTTTGTGTGTGTTTTGTTGTTGTTGTTGTTGTTGTTGTCGCTGTTTACTAAGTTAAGGTCATATGATAAAAAGAATCTGACATGAATTGTCTTTCCATATCAAAATTTGCTAAACCCGTTCATGAAAATGTTATTTAGCGAACCTGAACGAAAAATGTTCACCAGAGGCTCATTACGTAACATTTCATGAACTCATTTAGTTTTATTATTATAATTATTATTATGAAATGACGATTCATTTTAGGTCCTGTATATATTAGCTAGTTCATAAATTTGTAAATAGTATTCGCTAGTATAAACCTAGCAGTAAGGTAAACCACCCATTATTAAATTAAGGTCACTGTTCTTCATATGCTTAAAAAGGCCTCAGTGCAGAAGCAGCATCCATTGACAAAGAGTTATAGACTATTTGTTCAAAGTGTATAAATCTTTCCTGTATGGAAAATCATTATTTCAATGCTTCGTCTCTATCAATATATCTGTCAGTACGATGTACATGAAATGATGCATTTATCAAAACATACTGTCTCCACAAGATTCGAACCTTTGATTCCATTCTGATTATATTTTGTTTGAGGAAGAAAGAAAAAAAGAAGTTATTATATTAAAGTGATTTTTATCATTATTATTATTATTATTATCGCCGTTGTTGTTGTAACTTTCATACAAATACAGAGCGACAAAAATCTTCAGTCAGTGTGCTTTTGAGCAACTGTGGAAAAAATGACCACTTATTTTAGCCATTATCGATTATTTATCGATATTGATACGCACATTCGGCACTCAGGAACCATTTCTTTTAAGAGTTTAAACACGCGCGCATTTATAGCACATTTTTAAACAAATATGCCACTGGTATTCCGCAATAGTTATATTGTTGGTGTTGTGATGTCGTTAGGCTGGTCAGTCTATACTTTCCGAATCTTGATTTGCGAAAAGAGGTAGCCGCATGCTTCACAACATGGCGACAAGCAGCAGTTAGCGCATGCGCCCACCAACTTCTGCCAGGCCACGCAATCTGTGGTGCAGACTCGGATGAATGGCGACATACACCAAATGTGATTAAACGAGAGGGCTGCGAACTCACAGCCCCAGTAGATGGCGACGCAGATACCGCAAAACAAGGTCATCAGTTTGTAGGCGCATCCTTTGCAGTTGGTGTAGCAGTAATAGGAGGCGCTCCAAATACAGTCAGAGCTATGGGTACCATCGGGCTCGGCAAAAACATCCTCGAACAGACACTGAAAATGTTGGTGTCATCATTTATCAATATTGTATATCCGATAAAGAAAGACAAAGTAATTAATATGATTTGATTCAGTTGGGCTAGAATTTCGTACAGTTACAAAATCATGGCCATTTTCTGTTAAGTATGCTCTCCTTTTGTGTAATTGAAATCACGAAGCAACATTACATCTAGGTATTCACATCTATGATGAAATGCATGTCCCTGTTTAATGCTTAACGTTTAAGTTTTTATGAACATGAACATCTGGTATATACTTAGAAATATATTTATAGGCAAAAAATATATTTATAGATTCAGCAACAAATCACTTTGAAAATGTTCATGTCCCGAGTCAGAGGGCGCCGTGGTCCAGTGGTAACGTATCGGATTACGGATCCGAAGGTTGAGGGAGGCAAGAATTCTTCACGATCTTCCCAGGCGCAAAGTACTGGTCCAACCCAGGAACCGTCGAGAGGGACTAGTATAAGTTATAAGAACTTGTTTCCTAATCGACGTAAAATAAATAAATTTAAATAAATATGTATATTTACATGTACATTAAAAAATATACATATTTTTCATATGAATTTCGGGGACTTACCCTGACGTGCGAATTAATATTTTCCGGATCACGGTTAATTAAATCTACCCCCATGATAGAATATTACACGGCCTGACAAAATCAATGTCCAATACCAAGGATTCCGTTGCAGAATGAATGCGTGCCAGGATGATTTTACCTTATATAGTCAGATGGCGGCTAGACTTCTTTTGTTTCAGTCACTAAAACATTCATACCGAAATAAGGAGGCTTGAATATAAAGTCAAGTTGTCATTATGTATTACGTGCTTAATTCAAACCCCAATAACGATTATAGATATGGCCTTTCGAAAGAATTGACCTCAAGGTTGACACAATGACACAAACAAAAGGTAATCATCAAATGGTACACGGTTAGTGTTTTATACGTACCACCGCTTGTAATATAATAGCCTATCTGGTGAAGATGTCTGCATGAATAGACGGCTTGTGATAATCTTAGGCCTGGTTTTATTTGGAGGTATTGTAGCATACACTGGCTTGTGATAATTAGTCTCCTACCGGTGTTCACACCGGAGGGGACTATAGGTTTGCCCTCCGTCTGTCCGACCGTCTGTCCGTCCGCTCAAATCTGGATCCTGGGATAACTTAATAACCATGCTAACTTGATGAAACTTGGTATATGTCTAGATGGCAATGTGTAGATTATGCACGTCATTTTATTTTTGTTCTTCGACTAAAATTGTGGTTGCTAAAGTAACAGAAATAGTGAAAATATTGCAAAAAATGGGATCCCGCGATAACTAAGCAAGCTAACTTGATGAAACTTGGTATATGACTAGATGGCAATATGTAGATTATGCACGTCATTTTAATTTTGTTCTTCGACTAAAATTGTGGTTGCTATGGTAACGGAAATAGTGAAAATATGGCAAAAAATGGGATTGATTACCATATTGAGTCAAGGTGGAGCTGGTAGGGGACTTTATGTGTTGCATACAACACCAGTTACTTGTTTTCTAAGGCCTGGCTTTATTTGGAGGTATTGTAGCATACACTGGCTTGTGATAATCTTTTAAGGCCTGGCTCTATTTGGAAGTAATTAAGCATACACTGGCTTGTGATAATCTTTTAAAACCTGGCTTTATTTGGAGGTTATGTAGCATACTTTGGCTTGTGTTTAATGTTTTAAGGCCTGGCCTTATTTTGAGGTAATGTAGCACACACTGGCTTGTGATAATCTTTTCGGCCAGGCTATATTTGGAGGTAATGAGGCATACACTGGCTTGTGTTAAAGATTTTGAGGCTTGGCTTTATTTGGAGGTATTGTAGCATACACTGGCTTGTGATAATGTTTTAAGGCCTGGCTCTATTTGGAGTAATTAAGCACACACTGGCTTGTGATAATCTTTTAAAACCTGGCTTTATTTGGAGGTAATATTGCATACACTGGCTTGTGTTTAATCCATTAAGGCTTGGCTTTATTTGGAAGTATTTTAGCATACACTGGCTTGTTATAATCTTTTTAGGTCTGGTTCGTGTTTAATCTTTTAAGACTTGGCTTCATTTGGAGGTAATGTAGCATACACTGGCTTGTAATAATCTTTTAAGGCCTGGCTTTATTTGGAGGTATTGTAGCATACATACACTGGCTAGTGATAATTTTTTGAAGCCTAACTTCATCTGAAGGTTATGTAGCATAATCTGATAATGATACATTGGCAATGAAGCATACGCGGGCTTGTATTAATTTGTAAGCCTGTCTTCATTTGAGGTAATGTAGCATACACTGGCTTGTGATAATCTTTTAAGGCCTGGCTTTATTTGGAGGTGTTGTAGCATACACACACTGGCTTGTGATAATTTTTTGAAGCCTAACTTCATCTGAAGGTTATGTAGAATAAACTGATAAAGATACATTGGCAATGAAGCATTTGCGGGCTTGTATTAATTCAGTAAGCCTGTCTTCATTTGGAGGTAATGTAGCATACACTGGCTTGTGATAATCTTTTAAGGCCTGGCTTTATTTGGAGGTATTGCAGCATACACACACTGGTTATTGATAATTTTTTGAAGCTTAACTTCATTTGAAGGTTATGTAGCATAATCTGATAATGATACATTGGCAATGTAGCATCTGGTGCTTGTGATAATGTTGTTAGGCCCGTCTTCATTTGGAGGTTATATAACATACACTGGCTTGTGATAATCTTTTAAAGTCTGGCTTTATTTGGAGGTATTGTAGCATACATTGTTTTTTTTGTGATAATCTTATAAGGCCTGGCTTTTTTTCTTTCTTTTTTTTTTTGAGGTAATGTAGCATACACTGGCTTGTGATAATGTTTAAGGCCTGGCTATATTTGGAGGTAATGTAGCATACACTGGCTTGTGTTTAAGATTTTGAGGCTTGGCTTTATTTGGAGGTATTTTAGCATACACTGGCTTGTGATAATCTTTTAAAGTCTGGCTTTATTTGGAGGTATTGTAGCATACATTGTTTTTTTTTGTGATAATCTTATAAGGCCTGGCTTTATTTTGAGGTAATGTAGCATACACTGGCTTGTGTTTAATGTTTTAAGGCCTGGCTTTATTTGGAGGTATTGTAGCATACACTGGTTTGTGATAATCTTTTAAGGCCTGGCTCTATTTGGAAGTAATTAAGCACACACTGGCTTGTGATAATCTTTTAAAACCTGGCTTTTTGAGTATTAACTGCGTGTAATTACATCTGGTCTTAGGCCTGGCTATATTAGGAGGTAATGTAGCATACACTAGCTTGTGTTTAAGATTTTGAGGCTTGGCTTTATTTGGAGGTATGTAGCATACACTGGCTTGTGATAATCCTTTAGTCCTGGCTATATTTGGAGGTAATGTAGCATACACTGGCTTGTGTTTAAGATTTTGAGGCTTGGCTTTATTTGGAGGTATTGTAGCATACACTGGCTTGTGATAATCTTTAAGGCCTGGCTTTATTTTGAGGTATTGTAGCATACACTGGCTTGTGATAATCTTTAAGGCCTGGCTTTATTTGGAGGTATTGTAGCATACACTGGCTTTTTGTGATTCACTCCTACCTGACTTTAAGATATTTAGTCAAAATGCCAAAAAATCATTACTTGGTGGAAGGTCAATGGGGGGAGTTGTAATTTTGGTTAAAAGTAGTATTGTACATTGTGTAAATAGAGTTGCCGAAAGTTTTGAATTTGGTATTGTCCTTTCCATAGATAAATCATTATTTGAACATGAGAAAAACATTTTATATGTTGCGTTGTATGCACCTCCAGAAAATTCACCTTTTTATAACGATACTTCTGTCTCCTACATTCAGAGGCTCGAGGAGTTACTAAGCAGCAACCAAACGGCAGGTTATGATTTTTTGCTATGTGGTGATTTCAATGCAAGAACAGGAGACTTATCTGATTTTACAGCATTTGATCATATACCAGAATTTGAGGAATACAGAGAGGTATTTGATAACGTTATTGATAGTCCACGCCAAACAAAAGATCTTACAGTAAACAAATTTGGACGAGAACTCCTAAGATTCTGCCAAATTTTCTCATGCTATATAGTAAATGGGAGAAAATTGAATGATTCTGCTCAACAACACAGTGCAGATTTCACATTTGTCAATCAAAGCGGAGCAAGTGTTATTGACTATTTTATACTTGCAGAAGGTTTATTTAATTTAGCGCTTACCTTTGAGGTATTGGACAGAATGAAAGTACTCATATGCCTTTATCAATAACTTAACATTACATGTACAAGAAGAAAACAGTATGGAAGACACTTCTTATAACCATGAGTATTATGTAATGAATGAAAAAACAAAAGAAGATTATAATGCATTTCTAAAAAATGAAACTGAAAGGAGATTATTAATTTACAAAACATGTATATGAATGAAACTGATGTAAATGTCATTTTAGATAAGTTTGAGTCATACTAATTATTGTAGCCAAACTTTCAAACATAGTAAAGTACGTAAACATATCTGTAGCAAAAAGGAAAAGCATGGTTTGACAAAGAGTGTCGAAAGGCAAAGACTGAGGCAAAAAAGGCTCTTAGATCTTTTCGCTCTTTTAGAAATGAAGAGAACTTAAGTAATTATATAAATAAAAAATATGCATATAAGAACATATGTAAAAGTAAAAAGGTACAATATAACTACAATTCTATGAATACATTAAATAAAAAAAAAATATTTTGGCAAAATTAAAAAAGTTGTCAGAAACAGTTAGGAATGAACCAAATATTAGTATTAACTGTTGGCTTGATCATTTTAAAAATTTGTTTACAACAACAATATATGAAAATATTGAAGAGAACGGCGATGAAGAAAATATGAATAACATTGATGATGTTGAAAATGTTCTTTTTAATGATTTGATTTCTGAGGAAGAAATCCTCTCATGTGTAAAAATTATAAATAAAAATAAAGCATGTGGCGGGATCCTTATACCTCAACATATATTACATGGTATTGATATTCTTCTACCATATATCATTAAGTTATTTAACAAAATATTTGTATCATCCACTTTTCCAGAAAAGTGGACAAAAAGTATAATTATACCTATACATAAGAAAGGTAACAGAAATAATACAAGTAATTACAGTGGTATATCTCTCTTAGATATCCTATGTAAGATATATACATCTATTTTAAACAGAAGATTAACTTTTTATGTTGAGGCATATAATAAAATAAATGAGTGTCAAGCAGGTTTTCGTTCAGGTTATTGTACTGTGGACAATGCATTTATCTTATATTCTATTGTTAATAAATATTTCCAAAGAAGGGGTAAGCCTGTATATGTAGCATTTATTGATTTTCAAAAGGCATTTGACTCGATAAGCAGACCTATTCTGTTTGATGTATTAAAGCGCAAGAACATAAAAGGCCACTTATACTCATCTATTAAATCCATATATGTTTGCGATTTACTTGCAGGCTGATCTGGTTTTATACTGTTCGCATAGGTCTTTTTATGGATCCCTGTATGAGGGAAAGGGTTAATTAATTTCTAAAATTTTGTCCAATCTGGAGGGTAGCAGACAAGCAGCTTTAACCATTTTGTTTGAAACTGTAAAATTTGCCCTTTCCCCAGTTTCTTTTTAAACTGTTGGAAAATCTTTAAAAATCTTGCTCGATACCACTTTGATATTTGGTATATAGCATCATCTCATGGTCCTCTAAGTTATCAAATTACAGGTATGCCCCCTGGGATCATAATTGGCCCTCCTCTAGAGATCACTTAGTTCCTTATAGTTACAGAAGAATTGTAATGCCTCTGTATTGTTTTGTAAGACATGTAAATTGGAGATGTGTTGACTTGTACTGGCCACACAGATAAAAGGGATTATTACTTGCTTCAGTAAGAGATAACCATGGTAACTCTAAAATGACATCGGCCTTAGTTGAAGGTGTGTTGTATTGGCCTCACTTGGAGGTTAAAGGGATTATTGCTTACTTCAATCAGAGATAACCATGGTAACACTTAAATGTCATTGGCATAAGTAGAAGGTGTATTGTACTGGCCGCTCTTAGAGATAAAGGGGATTATTACTTGCTTTAGAAAGAGAAACCATGGTTGGATTTACTGGGGTTTTTTTACGCCTTTTTCAACACTGTTTAGGGTTAGGGGCGGTCAGTTAACCTACTCACTTTTGTCCTGGATTTGCTTAACCATCCTAAGCTTTTTACCAGTACTAGGTGCCCATACCCATGCCAGTAACTGACAACTGCCCAACTTAATGAGAGGTATTGGGACAAATGGTCGTAGAAATTATTTCATGGCCATTCACCAGACAGCTTATGTGCCGTGTGGGAGGCTTGAACCTGTGAAATAACCATGGTAACGCTAAAATGTCATTGGCCTAAGTTGGAGGTGTGTTGTACTGGCCTCACTTGGAGGTATAATGTTTTTGCTGATTTCAAATATGATTTTATTTATTGACAAATTTAGTAATTGTGTAAGGGCTTTGCATTCTAACATATCATAATGCTTTTCCAGGAAAGAAACGAAAAAGCTTTACCAGAACACCATGGTCAAAGCAGGAACAGAAAGCCGTCTTCAGTGCTTTGAGAAGATGTTTCATCCACAACACTCTTCCGTCAAAAAATCAGTGCGAGGATGTTATAGCCAAAAATACTGTTCTGAAAAATCGATCATGGACTATGGTCAAAGGATTTGTCAGAACCAGACAATTGGCTCTTGAAAGGAAACAGAAAAAATGTTAATTCTCAAGTGACCCAACCTATATGATTTTATATGTCATTTCTTTATAACCCCTGCACAACAAAGTTGTAAGGGGGGTATACTGGATTCAGCTTGTCTGTCTGGCCGTCCGTCTGTCGGATTCTTTGTCCAGGCTGTAACTCAAAAAGTGTAAAAGACATCAAGATGAAACTCCATATGTGGATAGATCTCATTAATGGGGAGTGCAGTCATTAAAAACCATTAGTCTCTGTTGCATATTATGGAGTTATTGCCCTTTGAAAATTTTTATACTTAATTTTTGTCCAGGCTGTAACTCAAAAAGTATAAAAGGCATCAAGATGAAACTTCATATGTGGATAGATCTCATTAATGGGGAGAGCAGTGATTAAGAACCATTACTCTCTATTGCATTATTTTGGAGATTTTGCTCTTTGTAATTATTCATACTTAGTTTTTGTCCGGGCCATAACTCAAAAAGTATAAAAGGCATCAAGATGAAACTTCATATGTGGAAAGATCTCATTGAGGGGGAGTGCTGTGAGCAAGAACATTAACTCCCCTAGGGTAGCAAGATTTATAGTTGTTGTTGTGGTTGTGTTGAGTTTACTTTCTCTGCAACAGTATTTCAGTCATATAACCATGTCCAGCTAATAACCCCAGATGCGTAGAGGCACTCCAGCATTGGAGATGTTTTCATTATCTCTTTGGGCCTGATGTACTAGTCTAAATACATCAAAAACTATGATTCTTTGTGGTTGGTTGGTGGTAATCTGGATTCAACCGGGGTCTTCCTTCATATGTAATTAGCTGGATATTGCTATATGACTGAAATACTGTCACAGAGACAGTAAACACAATAACAACAACAAAACCATTCATTGTGGCAAAAGAGAGAGAGAGAGAGAGAGAGAAAATAATTTTGCAAGTGGGAAGTGACAAGGACTGTCATAAGCAAACATTATGTTTTTCTTGAAATCTGTGTTATTCATAATGTTTTGTATTTACTGTTGTAAATATATTGGTAGTACTAATGTACTAATGATTATATGTAGATATGGTATAACCGATAATGAGTAAGAAATAACACAAGCGTATTATGATTACCTCCCTTTTCGATGAGGACATGGATTTTGTGCTCAGTGAATTTGGTGGAATAAAATTCAAAATAAGGAGATATATTGGAATATATTTGGACTAAATAAATTGTAAGTACCTTAACTTCATGCCACCAAAACAAAAAGACTCGACAAAAAAAGAAAATAAGAAGAAAAAACGTAAAATTATTTCGCCTTTATGTGAAGGGACCGATACACACTGCACGAGCCTCACGAGCCTCACGAGCGACAAGGCTGTACACAAAAATACGGCTGACACACCAACGCTTGTTGATGTTAACAATGAAACCGAAGTAGATAGTCTTACTAAACGGCAGCGGAACGAGACTGGGTATTTTAAATACGAGACGCCTATAGTAAACCGAGTCATGGCATCCCAAACAAATTATCAACAGCCCTATACTGGTCCATACATTCCATCACCACCAGGGCAGTTTCCACCTCAGTTTATGGTAAACAGCGCATTTTCCAATCAGCTTCAGGATCAGGCTCCATCATGGGCATTAGCTATTATGGAAGACATCAAAATTATTAAATCAAGTGTCCAGAAAATTGATAAAATGGAAAAGACAATTAATTCATTGTGCGCGAAATTTGGTGACCTCGAAACTAAAGTGAATGGTATTGAACATCGGGTCACTGAAGTAGAAAATGCCACCTCATTCCTTAATGAGAAGTACGATAAACACTCGTGTGAAGTAAAATCAGCGCAACAATCTGTTAAGAATCTTAAAAAAGATCTAAAAGATGTACATGATACTGAAGAATCCATGAAGGACAAATTACTTGACCTTGAATTTAGAAGTATGAGGGACAATTTGATATTTTATGGGATTGCTGAGGCAGCTGCTGGTAGTCCTGGTGCTGAAACAACATGTGATGATCTGGTTAAGGATGTCATCCATGACAAACTTGACATTGATACCAGTGATATTTCCTTCGATCGGGCTCATCGGTTGGGTAAGAAGGTCAACCCTAGCAAACCCAGACCTATTGTGGTGAAGTTCCATAAACATCGCCATCGTGAACAAGTCCGACAGGCTTCCGTGGACCGCAAAACTCAGCTTAAGGATGCTGGATACGGAATAGGAATACAGATGCCAAAGGAGTGGCGCGAAGCTAGACGTACCTTGAACGCCGTGTACCTTAGTGAAAGAGAAAAAGGCAAATCCGTTCGATTTATGGGTGATAAACTTTACATCAACGACGTCGTGTATGTACCACCACAGTCAGCACCATAGAGGTGTCAAGAGGAGCAACTTAATATTATATCTTGGAACATTAATGGCTTAGCCAGGAAAATAGCAGATCCAGAACTTATCAAAATAATTAATGATCATGATTTAATTATTCTTACAGAAACTTGGTTGTCATCAAAAACAAGTTTTAATCTAAATATAAACAATTATAATGTTAAGCATCTATTTGGAAATAAATCGTATAACACGCAAAAAGGACGATGTTCGGGTGGAATTTCAGTGTACTACAAGTCCAAATTTAGTGACAAAATATCTTTTGTAAAAGAACATCAATGTGGAATTCTTTGGTTAAAAATTTGTAAAACTCTATTTCATTTCAAAGAAGATGTGTATATTTGCTGTTCATATATTCCTCCAAGATACTCTAATATCTTAAATCAAGCTAATTCTGAAATTGACATGTTCGATCGTCTAGAATATGATATAGAAACATATAAATTACAGGGTAAAGTGATTGTTACTGGAGATTTAAATAGTAGAACGTCGAATGAACCTGATTTTATTGTTCATGATAGATATTTAGACAATGATTTAACTATACGTATAAATGACGGAGTTATACCTAGGGTAAACAAAGACCACGTGCTTGACGCACACGGTGTGCGGCTCACTGAACTGTGTAAAACAACAAATCTATTTATAGCTAATGGGCGTTTACATAACGACAGGTATATAGGTGAATACACGTTCATTAATAATAATGGTATGAGCGTTGTTGACTATATATTGATGAATGAACATGATTTTCGATATATTTCTACATTTGAAATTATGCCACCGAGTGAGTTATCAGATCATTGTGCTGTACATTTTTGTATTGAAATGTTACGTTTACCTGTTATCACTGAGAGTACGTGTACTGACCAGGAATTATTTATTGATTGGGACGATACGCAGATACCCATTTTTCGCAATAGTTTAATAGTCGATATTCAACACTTAGATAATCTGACCACAGATATAAATAACAACATAATTGACTTTACAATTAATTCATTCACAAAATATATGCAAAATAATGCCTTTAAAGTGTTTGGAAAATTCAAGAAGAAAATCAATATAAATAATAATTATAAAATAAAGAAAAAATGGTTTAACAAGGAATGTTATGAGGCCAGAAAAGAGTTTAATAAAGCAAGAAACATTTTTCTCAGAAATCGCTCAACCGAGAATAAGCAATATTTCTTAAACAAAAAACGTTATTATAATAATATAAAACGTAAAAGTAAATTAAAATTTAAAAGAGAGGAAGGCAATAGAATTTCAAACTTAGCAAAATCAGACCCTAAAAATTTTTGGAAAAATATCAAATTACAATTCAAAAAACCAAATGTTGATTCTGATAATGTTACAATAGATGATATGTTCACTCATTTTAATGATCTTTATGGTTCAGAAAACACACAAAGTGAACACGATATTTTTTTTTTTTGTTCAATCACTTAAAGTGAACACGATATTCATAGTGAGCCCATGATGATTATGTTTATGATATTGATCTTGATTGTGACTTTACTGTATCAGAAATTAAAACTGCTGTATTCTCACAAAGTAACTCAAAAAGTCCCGGAAATGACCATTTAATAGCTGAAGTATTTAAACACTCTTTTGATATAATCTCACCTTTTTTAGTTTGCTTTTATAACAAAATTTTTAATGATGGAATTTTTCCTGCAAGTAGGGGAGAGGGTATCATTATACCAATTTTTAAAGGCGGCTCTCAGGAGGCTAAAAATTATAGAGGAATCACTCTGAATAACATTCTCTCAAAAATATACTCCAAATTATTAGTAAATCGTTTAACAAATGGGCTGATAAATATGGTAAATTTATAGACAATCAGTTTGGATTTCAAAAAAACAAATCAACAACAGACTGTATTTTCATATTGCATGCAATCATAACAAAAACATTATCGTCTAAAAGAAAACTTTATGTAGCATTCCTAGACTGGGAGAAAATGTTTGACCGTATTGACAGACTTTTATTATGGAGAAAACTGTTAGATGAAGATATAAGTACAAAATTTACCAATGCAATAAAATCCATGTATATAAATGTCAAATCATTCATTAAATACAATTCTATGAAATCTAATCATATACATTCTAAAATTGGGGTAAAGCAAGGTCCTATCAGCAGTATTTTGAGTCTATTTTTTTTAAATGATATTTTAAGGAATATTAATTCAAATTTAAATGGTTTATTAACTGTTGAAGATGTACAACTTTTTTTATTACTATTTGCTGATGATGCTGTTGTTTTCACACAAGATCCAGAATCGTTACAATCAATATTAAATGATATAGAGCAATACTGTAATATCTGGAAATTAAATATTAATGTTAAGAAAACAAAAGTAATGATTTTTGAAAACGGTAAGCGTAGCCACTATAATTTTTTTCTTAATAATACAAAACTTGAAATTGTAGAATCATTTAAATATTTGGGAGTCTATCTATTTAAAAATGGTAATTGGAATCGCACACAGCGGTATATAGCTCAGCATGCTTCATTTTCGTTACATAACCTCTTTATTGTCAACAATCAAATTGAACTTCCCATATCCCAAAAGTTAAAATTGTTTGATTCTCTTGTTCTTCCTATTCTCACATATTCTTCTGAAGTATGGGGTAGTCACCAAAGCCCAAATATAGAAGCGTTATTCTCTAAATTTTGTAGAAGATTACTTGGAGTTAAACAGTCAACCAACTTAGATGCTTTATATGGTGAATTGGGTCGTATACCAATGTTTTTACATAGAAAACTACTTCTTCTTAAATACTGGACTAAACTTCTCACCTTAAGTGAAAGAACCATATTATTTAAAACCTATTTTATGTTAAAAACAGATACTGAGAATGGACTGACATATAATGATAATAATTGGGCATTTCATATAAAAACTATTTTAAATCAATCAGGGCTATCTTTTCTATGGGAAAACCAGTTTAATATGCCTATTAATTTTAACTATATTAAACAGAGATTATTAGATATATACATACAAACTTGGTATTCATCGATAAATAACTCGAGTCGACTTGATACATACTGTTTATTTAAGTTCACTTTTAACTTCGAAAACTATTTAGACATACTTACTGTAACAAAGTTTAGGATAGCGTTAGCAAAATTTCGTACATCATCACATAACTTAGCAATAGAACAAGGTCGTCATACTAATATTTATAGAAACAATAGAATTTGCCAAAATTGTAACTCAGGTCAATTGGAAACGGAATATCACTTTTTACTTATTTGTCCGAAATATTCTACACTTAGATCAATTTATATTAAACGTTACAAAAATAATTTTTTTGGACTGTATGATGTTATAGCTCCTGTAAAATCATGTCCTTTATTGAATTTGTTTTTGTAATTGCTATAAATATGTATATGTTTAAAGCAATAAAATATTTGTACTTGTACTTGTACTTGTATTCTCTATGAAGTTTAATCTATGACTGTCCTGTGGGGACCCAGCCGCGCTAATTACTTACATACCAAAGACATTGTTTTGGTTATTTCTTGCAATTTAAAGTCATGTTACAAAATACTTTTTACATTTGATCATTATTAAATACCTGTCTTACATACTGCAAGTAAAATAAGTGTGATAAACCCCCAATGAGCCTTTTATAATAAGGATCCCTGTACAGAACTAAATGGGGTCATTTGGTCATTTCAGTCAGTTAAATAGCTTGGTTGCTTGAGGGTAAAACATGTAATAAGGGACATAGTACTTATAACCTAGCATGTGTGCATGCAGGACATTCCTTGTAATCTATCTGAGCAAAAGGTTCTTGAAATGAGCTATTGTCATTGGTGACTATCTTGAGGGGTGGATACAAAAAAGCGCCATTGAAGTGCTTTTTTCGAAAAATTTACAGAAGGAAAAAAGTGTTTGATTTTTTATTGATTATGCATTCCTTAGTTATGTTTTATGTAAAATAATGATAAAAAATAACCTTCTTTAAAAAATCAATTCAATGATGTTAGAAAGGTTTATTTGTTAAAAAAAAGCATGTAAAAACTTTTTTTTTTTAAGTTAAGTGCGATAAACATCCAGCTTAATTTTATTTCATGAATTATGTTAAAATTTCATGAATAGTCAGTACTCAAAACATTTCTTGGTTTTGTTATTAAAAAAAGCTGGTCACTTAGATCTTTTTCGCACTAGTTTTTTTTTTTTTTATCTTTTGTCATAAATGTTGATTATGAAAATGTCCTGACACTTTTAATGTGTCGCCTGCGTAGCATGGCAGACCCATAGGGATCATTTTTGTCCGTCGTCGGTGTCATTGGCGTCGGCATCACATTTTTTTGTCTGGAGCATATCTTCAACAGTGTGGCATAAATTGACTTCAAACTTGCAACGTGAATACCTAATGAGCTGTAGAAGTGCAGTGCAGCACAAGAACCATACCTCTAGCTGATCTCATTATTTAGTTACTCTCCTTTGTTAATTTTGACTTACATTTTCTTGTCTGGAACATAACCTCAACAGTGTTGCATGGATCAACTCCAAACTTACTCAAAAAGTATATAAGGCATAAACATGATATTTTTTCCTAAAAAATGCAGTGACCAAGAACCATAATTCTAATTTGCATATTTTTTAATAATTACCCATTGTAAATGTGATTTTCTCTGACAAGGCTAAATGCAGTGTTCCGAGGAACACCTTTCTAGTTCTTATACATACCTTTTATTATGCTACAAAGTCTGGTATTTTATTACTAATCTGCATTGAATGTTTCTTAGGACAATACATTTATGAACATATATATGTAAATACATGTATTTGTCTCACAATGGACATAAATAATGAAAATCACACCAAATTCTTAAAAGCCTTATAATTATTTCAAATATTGACATATACAATGTAACACTTACAAAACTTATGTATTAATACAAATGCATACATTGAAATACTGCAATTGATTCATTTATCTAACCAACAAAAGAGATGTCTCCCAAAATATTTATGTATTATTTAAACAGAAAATGAGATTGGTTCTGAAAATAAAGCTACATGTGAAAGCTCAAAAGTTTAAATTTTCTAATTGTCTTAGGCCCAACACCGTTTTGCTTTAAAATGAATACATCTTATAACTTTCAAATTTACTTGCACATAATTATATGCCTTAAATAAACTTTAACATGGATTTTTGAAACTTAAAAGAGCATCTTCTTATAGCTTTATTACATAACTTGTCTACTATTCTGAAGTTACAAGCTAAAAGTCAAATGTTTAATTTATTCATTTGAATATAGTAATATATGAAGTAATTAATAATGAAGTTATATAAGATAATTATTTCTAGCAAGAAACATACAGATTTAATGCAGTTTTGGCCGGAGTGAACAAATATGTTCACAATAAATCGCAATATACATGTAATCAATTGTTTAAAAGAAGCAACACTGTTATTTTTTTTTCTAAGTAGATTAATTTACCTATGATCTGATTTGAATTTTCCACTATGTAGTTCTTTTTGTTTGTAAAATATTATAGTCAATGATTTTAAGCTCGACTTTTCGAAGAAAATGAGAGCTATTGTAGTCGCCCTTGCATCGGCGTTGGCATTGGCGTTGCAGCTTTTGGTTAAAGTTTTGCATGCAAGTTACTTTCAACCTTATATCTCAATAACCATTCATGGTATTGACTTGAAAGTTCATAAGTATGTCCAGGGGCATCAGACAATGAAGGTAGATAACTCTTGACTGAATATAATATTAATAATGGCCCCTTTTTCACTTAGAATTTTTGTTAAATTTTGCATGCTATAGAAATTTTGGTTAAAGTTTTGTATGCAAGCTACTATCCAGCTTGTATTTCAATAATCATTCATGGTACTGACTTGAAAGTGTATGAATATTTTCAAGGGCATCAGACAACCAAAGTAGATAAATCTTGATGGAATATATTACAAAGTATGGCCCCTTTTTAACTTAGATATTTTAGTTAAAGTTTAGCATGCAAAATGCTCTCATGCTTATATCTCAGTATCCAGACTTGGGATTGATTTGAAACATCTTTAATACATTAAGGAATATCATACTTTCAAGATGGTATATATTGAAAATTATGGCCCTTTTTTAACTTAGAAATTTTGGTTAAAGTTTTGCATGCAAGCTACTATCCAGCTTATATCTCAATAACCATCCATGGTATTGACTTGAAAGTTTAAGAATATGTTAAGGGGCATCAGTCAGCCAGGGTAGATAACTCTTGATGGAAAAAATACAAATCATTGCCACTTTTTAAATTAGATATTTTGGTTAAAGTTTTGCATGCAAGATACTTTTTTGCTTATATCTCAGTATCCAGGCGTGGGATTGATTTGAAACATCTTTTAATATGTTTAGGATTATCATACTTTCAAAGTAGATAACTCTTGATGGAATATATAAAAAAATATGGCACCTTTATTAACTTAGATATTTTGGTAAAACTTTTGCATGCAAGGTACTTACATGCTTATATATCTCAGTATCCAGGCAGTAATTGATTTACTCCATCTTTATTATGTTGAAGAGTATTATACTTTCAAGGTAGATAACTCTTGATAGTATATATTACAAATTATGACCCCCTTTTTACATTAGAAATTTTGGTTAAAGTTTGTCATGCAAGGTACTTCCATGCTTATATCTCAGTATCCAGTCATGAAATCGATTTTGAAGCATCTTTAATATATTAAGGAAAATCAATCTT
The DNA here is from genome assembly GCA_021229015.1 of Solen grandis. Taxonomy (NCBI): domain Eukaryota; kingdom Metazoa; phylum Mollusca; class Bivalvia; order Adapedonta; family Solenidae; genus Solen; species Solen grandis. Next base: position 11,736 of record JAIFHC010000151.1, on the reverse strand, counting down.
TCAAAGAAGGTAACTCTTGATGGAATAAATTACAAATTATGGCCCTTTTCCACTCTAATTTTGGTTAAAGTTTTGCTTCTCTCCTGCTTGTATCTCAGTATCCAGGCTGGGATTGATTTGAAACATTTAGAGGTATCAATAGCTCTTGATGAAATAAATTACAAATGATGGCCAAATTTATCTTAGAAATTTCATTGGATTTACCAACAAGTATTTTGAATAGTCGAGCGTGCTGTCCTCTGACAGCTCTTGTTAAAAATACATGTAACTTGAAAATGTTCATTAAACATTCAGAAACTGAAACAAATAATTGAATTCTTGTTATTTCTTGACAACAAATTTTAAAATCCTATAGTAAAACTTCTTTTTCTGTTCAGTAACAAATGTACATTTAAATACATGTATTCACTTATATGTTTGTTTGTTGAGTTTAAAATCCCACCGACAGTATTTCATTCTTTTGGAGACAATGTCTACTTGAGACAGATATATCTGCCACACTGCAATTTCACACCGAAGAGACGTGGCATGATACCACATGCTGACACCAGGCCAACCAGTCCTGGAACTACCCTTTATATTCTGAGCTCTAATCAGGGAGCTTCCAGTACTATTTTAACCTCTTTGGTATGTCGCGACTGGGGATTAAACCCGCAACCTCCTGATCCCAAGGCGGATGATCTAACCACTTTGCCACCGGGGCAGTCCCGTATTCACTGAGATAGCATTCACATCAATATTGAGCATGTAATAAGGAGTGGTTTTATTCTTTTCACAAATTCTTATAAACTAAGTTTATATTCATCTTAGTGAAATTTCCACAGGGGCCCGTAATTTGACTCCTGACACCTATAGACTATAGACAAACAATGTTTGTATACAAGTCTATAGGTGTCGGGAGTTAAATTACAGTCCCCGGTGGTAATTTTCAATACTCTTCAAAATTAAGATACATGCGTTTAAATTGTTTGTAGTCAACAATTTACTCAAGGTGTTAAAAGTTTTTCGTACCCAACTAACTTCGTACTAGACGATACGAAAATTCAACAGTCATAAGGACTGGCAAACTATCACCTACTCTGCCATCATTATCTCTCATTTTGCCTTCAAAATGCGATGGTTATTTTGTTTCTCAAGCAATGAACATTTTGCATTAACATCATAAAATACATGTAGCACTATTAATTATTTATACGAAATTTTATATTATGCCAAACTTTTTTCACTTGTGGTTCATTTTCGTCGTATCATCGCCATAATCATGGTCACCAGTAGCAGCAGCCGAAGCAGTAGCAGCAGTAACAGCCATAGTTCTTAAAACAACAACCACGAAACAGTTTCGTGTGTATGCGATTGCAGTTCGCGGTCGTGATCCTTGTCTAGGAAATACATATTTTCATTTTGAGTGTTTTCATGCGTCCTGAAAGGGGCATAGCCTACATTGAGCCGTTTGTTTTTTGGTTTTTTTTTTTTTTTATCAAGTACGTAAAAACTGTATGAATGAACATAAGTATACCTTATGAAATGTTTACAGTCAACAAAAGGATTCTTTGGCAGAAACTTTCATGTTTTATATACATGTTACCTGTCTGCAGAAAAATCATTACGATTTAAGATAATGCCCCTTTAACCTTTTCCGTCATTTATATATTTGTGTCCACGAAGTGTGTGGGCTTTTACGCGCACGGACAGCTGGATGAAATATGGTTCTTTTTTCCTACTGTTGTAATGGGAAACGAATCGCAACGAAATCAGCTGGCTGACATTGCACAAATTCTACTCGAATATTTCTCTCAGACTCTATGTATATTTCTAGGTATAACAACGTTTTTTATTTATTTATTTTTTACATAATACATTTGTAGTAAAGCATATTTGTATAAACAACTGCTCATTATTGAGGCTTTGCGTTTTGTGATTAAAAGCCATATAATCATACCAAGGGTGAGATTGTAAAAATGTACAAAACACAATTAAGAATATGTTTTTTTTTAAATTCAGTTTTTCACGAAGTTATATTAAACGGAGTGGAAACTGTGCCAGTCACACAGTTAAACTCTATGTGAACGGGTTTCATGGATCGTAAGTTTTTTGGTTGCATCATGGGACAATTGTAGAACGGCCGCCATCTTGAATTTGTTGCGATATTCTCGTAAAATTAGCAAAAAGTAATGACAAATATGAGAAACATCGGCTGAGAAATCAATGAAAAGGTGGATCAGAATAAATTACCATGACATATGGCTTTTAGCATCCCATTTAGTACATTGTTTAGGAGAAAATATTGTCATTATAGGCTAATATCGTGACTGTTTAGCGATGCGATAAAAATCACCCACGATATTTAGCCCCTCTTCAAATAGTTAAGGATCTTAACATATTCCATAAATTGACTAAAACTTTACATTTTTCGATACTTTCTGAAGTTGTAATGCTTATTTAAATATTCAATTCACTTTCTGATGCTTGTTTTTTCTCCTCTATTTCTGTACGTTCCGAATGAAAATCCTTTAACAGGCGAAAATAAACACAGTTTTTCATAACACATCAATAAGAACGATGAATAAGATATATTTGTCCAAGAACCTTACCGTTGTTCGATAATACTACTCTTTTTCTTCGAAGAACTATTGTTTTATCAAACTATATTGATCAATCTAACTCACTTAAGAAAATTTCCCCTCTCTTCAAAGAGTTACGGATCTGTGCTAATTTGATTTATAGTCCTAAACATTGCATTTTTAGGTTCAGTATAGACTGTTTAAGCTGACTACAGTATTCAATTCACTTCGATTTTTAATATCATTTGGTTTTCTTTATATTTTCTGACGCACGTGAGTAGTATGTATGTCTCTTTGGCTCCAAGACTGCGCATGCGCAGGAGTGACGTCATCAGATTATTTGCGCATGTGTGGCGGCCATATTGATTTTCTATATTTAGAATGACATCATGATCTGATCTATATTTAGAAATGGCATCATGATCTATATTTAGAATGACATCATGATCTATAGTTAGAAATGACATCATGATCTATATTAAGAATGACATCATGATATATAGTTAGAAATGACATCAATGTACAGAGTTGTATATTTGACCTAGGGCTAAGGACATTGAGGGTCAAGTCCTTAGGCGGAGACACATGGTAAACACAAAAGTACATGAGATACAACAGAGGTATTGATAGTCCCAATAATATACAGGGGTACAAAATCTTAAAACAATGATCAATATATGATCATCATACAATAAACATACACTATATAAAACTATATCAAATAATATTTAGAAAAAAAAATAATGGCATTACTTACGATGTGAACAGCTCCTGTTATAAAATGAACTCAACACTCATGTCTTACGCGTGATCTGCCGTTTATGGCCATAGTATTTCCGGAAATTATATTTAGAAATGTATTTAGCACTGTACAACTAGAATTAACCAGTTGTTATCTAAAATTAACTATGATTTTGATCAACAACCAATCAGAATAGAGTGCGATGAAGTTATGTTTATTCAACCCCTTCAATCAAGTACTTGAGACCCTTTGATAGAGAAAAATGAGAAGTTCTTCGAACCAATCAAGAGGCTGAACTTGAAAACCATGGAGAATCTAAGTAAAAAAGTGACCATTAAATCAAGTAAGAACAAGGTCATTGAGTACAGACAAGGAAATGTTGCTATGCAGCTTTTAGTTTTGTCACAAACTCCAGACATACACTTTGACTTGGCTGATCTTATGAAATACCCACTAACTCCTGTACCATTCAGTATTGGAACCGCCGATGGCGGATTAGCAAAACAGACAAATCAAAGGGTCTCAAGTACTTGATTGAAGGGGTTGAATTAGCTGATCCTCCCGAACAGGACAAAACTGTGCTTGTAGTAGAAGATGGAAATGCTCTTTTCCATTCAATGAAAGAAGTTCCAGGCAATTTCAAACAAATATCAGAAAAGTTGTTCAAAATGGTGCCTCAGAAAACCGACATCATTTTCAGTACTGACATGTACCTAGAAAACTCGGTAAAAAGCATGGAAAGAGTTAGGAGAGGAAAGTCTGAGAAGCTGTTGGTCCAAGGAGAGCATACAAAGAGACCTGCAGACTGGAAATCATTCCTGACCAATGATTATAACAAAAAGCAGCTTGTGCAGATACTGCGTAAAACATGGCAAAGTGATGGATATGCCGGCATGCTAAGGGAAAGACAGGTCATCCTCATTTGTGAGGGAGAAGCTTTCCATTACACGTCACATGATGGAAAGACTACAGTCACAACAAACATCGCAGATCTGAAATCAACACAGGAGGAAACAGATACGAGAGTTGTACTTTACATACTCTATGCAAAAGAGAAAGGCTACAAGACAGTTCAAGTGAGAACACCTGACAGTGACATCTTTTTTATTGTCCTGTACTTCATTGGATTGTTTGAAGGTATCACAGTCTTGTTTGACACTGGGTCTGGCAATCACAGGAAACTTATAAACATGACAGAACTTGCTGATGCCTTCACACCAGATCATCGCTCTGCGTTGCTTGGCCTGCACGCATTTTGTGGGTGTGATTTAACCAGTGCGTTCAAAGGTAGGGGACATGTTGGTCCCATCAAAACTCTGGAAAAGAGACCTGTCTACAAAGAATCTCTAGGTAGTCTTGGAAACTCTTGGGAAGTGACTGATGATTTATTGAACGATCTTGGAGCCTTCACCTGTGCCATGTACGGCAATGTCCGTGTCAAAGATGTTAACGAATTCAGACTTCTGAAAATAAAAGAGAAATGTGAGGACAAACCGACCGATGCACTGAGAAACGTAGACTTGGGGTATTTGCCTCCCTGCAAAAAGTGTCTACTGCAGCATATACGGCGGGTAAATTATCAGGTGGGCATCTGGAAGCAGTCGCACATCGCAGACCCAGACATACCAGCTGTTTCACAGCAGCATGGTTGGACCCTTGAGAGTGGAAGGATAGAACCACTCTGGATTGAAGGCGACCTACTTCCTCCATTGTTGATAGATGTTTTAGAGAGAGCTCTTGAAGGAGATGATGCAGAAGAAGATGACACTGTAGACACCTTGGAAGATGTTGACGATGATGACTAATCGTACATGTACACTGTATATGCAGAAACATTCTTCATAAAAGCAAGATGAAACAGTTATATAGTAGCAATGGTTGATGTTGTCCAAACAGCAACAATTTCTAATATATAATACACTACTGCTGTATCTTAAGGGGAAAAAATCACTCCATTGTCATTGTTATTGTCTCGAGGTCATTGTCTAATGAATTGAGTCACTCAGTATAATAATAAAAAAAAAAAATTAATAAAAATGTTCTTTGAAAAATCTCTTCAAATATACAAAACTTCAGGAGTTTGGGGGGTGGGGGTGCTGCTGTCAATTTCTGAGTCTTCTCATTAATATTCATGAGGGTAATTATGATTAAATTTTAAATAATTGTTCAACTCAAAAACATTTTTGAGAAATAACATTTTATCTGAATTTTGTGTGACTTAAACTAATATCTTAAATTGATTTTCATTGAATATAATCATTTTGACGTTTTAAGTTCAAATAAATGTTTCAATAGAAAAACGCAGCTATATGCAAATAGGCTTAATTTAACAATTTTAAACTCAAATATTGTGAACCAAAAACAAAATTTTTTAAAATTTAATTTTGCGTACAGAACAGCTTTTGAAAAATTAAATTTTTTTTTTTTTTAATATTAATTAAAATCAAATATAATTAAATAAATTATATTAATAAACTACAAAGTCTTTTCTTTACGTTGGTACTTGTTTGAACTCTGTAACATCAACAGAAGGAAAGTTATAGCCAATATTACTTACTTAGGGTATTTTGAAAAATCCTTTATGGTTACCATGGAAACCCTTTAATTAAACATAGCTGAAATGAGTTTTTTTCTGGGGGCACCCTCAAATCGTGTTTAGAAGACCTCAATGCACATTTTGGTACCTATGAGAAAAAGTCTAGGGGGGGATGCACGGTAACCATGGCTACAACCCAACCTATATACTATTAATGATAACATGTTGGTCCTATCACTTAAATAAATCGCAAACCAGTTGTTAAGATAACATTTAATTTTTAAGAAAAAGACCTCAATGTCATACCTTATCAATCACGAAAATAATTAAAATGAAATAGGTTAATAAAGTAATTTTAAAAAATCGTATCTATTTACCGGATTCAATAGCTTCACAAAATATATATTGGTTAGTAGCTGAGTTTCCGGGATAAAAACCGGATTTGTATTCAATATTGTGTAATTTAAAATCGCATAGTTAAAAACACTTTCTAATATATGTAGTACTTAATCATGATATAGACCTATAATTAGACAATAAGGTGGCGTTGCCTCTTGTAAAAATGAGGCAAACATTAGTCTGTTTCGAACTCTAATTCTTAAATTATTCGGTTGTTCGCATGAAATGGTTCTGTGGAAGTGACCGCAAAATAGGCAGTGAGTAAATCTTTTGCAATGATTTCAAAATAGTTATATTGAGGCGGAGATGGCTCTAATAGATTATCAATATAAAGTAAGGATTAAAAATAAGATATTGACTTTTCCAAATTCTTAAATTAAAAAAAATAGTTGTGTTACATTTAAAGGAAGAATTTCCGTATCATTTTCAGTTTTCATACGAGTTTTATGAGTTTTGATTGTTGACTACCAGGACCGTATACTGCTTCATCGATATGATTCTTTTTGGCTCTCTTTGTAAGTTTCATTATTTGATTACATTATGTATGAACATTTTAATGTGGATAGCTCACAATAAACTGAACAGAGAAGAAGAACAAGCGTTTATAATGAAGCATAATAACATATTGTCATAACCGAGGTAAATGAATACATCTCATATGCTGGAATGCACATATTTCATATATCACATTTTACACACGTGTATGTTTTAAATATAAATTCATAATCAGAAAAACAAAACAAATAAAACAAACAATTCATCAATTCACGTAAGAAGTGTGAATGCTTAAGCTCTTTTTTATTCATATTGTCGTGCCGCAATTTGCTGGTCACTTTTGTGTTATGGGGAATTGTATCTAAAATAGATAATTAGAAGTCCTTGATCCTTTCCAGTAATAACTTTTATTTTAGTTCGCATGATAAAAGTGCCTGACGTACGTGACAAGGATCTTATATCCGACTTCACGTTATAACTTTGACCAATGATATTACTTGATTACGGCTTAATTTTGAATGGCTGTGAAAATCGACTTCTGGGAAGCAGGAAGTCTTAATCTAAATTATGAAAACATGCGAAAGAATAATTGTAGCTTGTCTCGTCTAATCAACAAGTTCCCTTTGTAATGTCTCAACTAATTAGCGATCAATTAACGATAAAACATGTTATCACCTCTTTGAGACATAAAGTAACAACTACCAAGACATTGAGTTTACCCTTTCAAAACACAACTTTTTTTTTATAAGAACATATTTCCCAAATTCCACGCCGGTAACTGAAAATAATCCTACTTGATTTTCTTTCTTTTAACTATTTGTCTACTAATAAAACCTGTGTACAAAATACATTCTTCTTAATGTGACTCTCAAAATGTATATTTTAAACTCACAAAATTTATCTAAAATATCTCTACTTTTTACAGCATAACAATATAACATGACCGGGAAAATTGTTATACACCTATATAAATAAACCTATTTAATTTAAATGCATAAATACTTTTGACATATCATATGAATTATTTTCACAATTCATTCTTGTTACACAAAGAATATTTGCTCAAGCTTCTGACTTTGTTTTGGTGACGCCCAGTTTCAATATTCCAGCTATATGGTTATAAACTATTTTTTCACACAGTATTTCTTAACACAGGATTATCCATGATACGAAGACGCTGAATATAGTGTACTGTTTGCCCTGAAATGATTAAATCATGAATCATATTCATATCATCTTACCATTTAGTATTACATATATATCTTAATCAATTTCTTACTATTGGATAAAAATAGAAGCACCGGGGTGGAATTCCAACAACAATTCTTAGCGCTAAGTAATACCTAAATACTTAGTGGCGAATTTCATTAGTCTTGTTTCTCTTTAAAAATACACAAATATTTCATATATTACCAAATATTGTTAGTTTTAAAAGTAATACTTGATTTCGACTTAGTCATTTACTTAAATATTTTATAAAAGGGAGTGGTGGAATGCGTATCTAACTAATTTAAGAATTTAAGTATTACTTAGCTCTAAGTATTGTCGGTGGAATCCGAGCCAGATCTGATTATTGGTAAAACCATATATACTTAAGTTAATACTGACTGTCGCAAAATGTTTCTTTTATTTGCTGGCCATTTTGTTGACCACTGTCCGATACGGGAATGATATGTGAAACACATAACATTGTACACCGAACGGATACATGATCATTATCTATTAATGTAAAGGACATGACGAAGCAACCGCTTATATTAATACGTCTGTAGTCGTTTACATCAGGAACATCACATTTTTAGGTAATGACTAAATACTCTGGTTGACCCTGCAGTACGTTAACGCCATCCTTAAAATACTATTATATAAAATTATTGACAATGAGTATGATTTTATTCCTTCCTAACATAGACACTGCATTAAATACTTCAAATACTGTTATCGGAATGTTTTGGGAAATTTGGACTATCACCATGTGTATGTTCAAAGTTACTAAATATTGTACTCTAAGACGTGTCCTCCTCCTCATCCATATCATTTACATCTGATGTTTAATTTATAAAATAACCATGCACTTTGTCAGTGCTGTTGTGATATCAGCAGATTGGTATATTGTATTTTTTTCTCATTTTTGTTAATGAACATTTTCAGAAATTGTCATAGCGATTTCCTCTCATTTCATTCATTTTCGTTCTCAACTCTCTATCAAAGATTTTACGATAGCTAAATATTTGTTTTCCTTTTCGATAACAAGATTTCTAGATTTCTATTTGTAATGTTTTTATCCAAATTATATTGGTTCATCGCTCTTTCTTAACATTCAACATCTAACCGTTTTTACTTATTTTTTTACTAAGTCATTGAAAGATGTATTGATCATGTTTGAAGCACTTTTCTTTTGACGAAATAAAATCAGTGAATATATTCTCCAAATCATCAGTCTGAGTTGTTATTAATTTCCTCTAATAAATAGTCATAAAGACCGTTGTTATCATTACCAATGTCATTTATAAATACCTCATTGTATTTTGAAATTTACATTTAAAATGAATTTTTTGGTATTAATTCTAAAAACAATGTATATCCATTGGAAAGAAAAGCAAAGTGTATGCTACAGATTTGTTCTGAGATGCAATCTGTACATACTCGTTGACAACGTTACTACACTGCGTGAATAAGAAAGAACCTTTAACTATAAAGATCATTTTATTGTTAACAAAAACAACTAATTTCCGCATATATTCGTCAATTTTCCGAAGACATTCCGTATGTCTCCGTTCACCAATCACGAGAGCATAAATTGGTGACGTAGTAGATAAACAATTTGTGATACGACGACGGTTTTTCAAATTCAAATTATGTCCGATTACAGACTGTCCTCGGGAATATCGTCAATGCAAAATGTAAACAATGAGAGTACTTGGATATCCATTCAAAACACTAAATTGCGTAATGTGATAAACATTTTCAATGTATCCTTTGTGTTGTGAACAATATGTCAATGTTAATTTATATTTTCTCTTTCATGAAATCATTATGAAATATAATGGACCTTTAACAAAACAGGTATAAAGCATAAAACGCTCGTGTCAAACTATGGAATATCGATAGAGTATGAAGTTTAAAGTCCATCACGCCCTCTCCGTTTCACATCGTACATGTGAGTCACCTTTGTTTTTATCGCTATATAATCTACCATTTACAATGGCCAAATATTTGCAGATAGATAGTAACCAAAACGGTTAGTCTTAAATTCACATGGTAAATGCCTTTGCTTATAGGAATGAGAAATTCAATTTGGAAAGTAGTCCATTTCGGCACTTTTGACTGGATTACAAAATCACGATTTGAATTATAACGTATACAAATGTCAAATAGTGATTTTGTAATATTGTCAACCCATTTATCAATGTTATGGTTATAATCACTACTCTAATATGAAAGGTAAGATTCCTGACGTAAAACTGCGGAATCATCCGTGTTAACATTGCAGATTTTAAACAAACACATATTGGTGAATATAAAGCGAATATTTTGCTAAAACAACTCCACAGGTCAGAAGTTTAATTCAGATTTATAGAAATAAAAGAATATACGATGAGTGTTCAGTAAAGTGTGTGGGTTTGGTGATACATATAGTTAGGTTAAACTGTTTATATGGGTAATTTAACTTTTGAGAAGATTCTCTCCGGGAATACACGCCAATGCAAAATGTAAATAAACAATGAGAGTATTTTGACAATTATCTAAAATACTAAATTGCGTAATTTGATAAACATTTTCAATGCGTTTATCTGTTATTTTACAGCAGTCTAAAGTATATATCTTCTCTTTCATGAAAATATATCATTATGAAATATAATGTGTCTTTAAATTGAATTCGCCAGTTATTACAATATTATTAATTCTTGTATTTACTGCCACATTAATTGATTCTCATATACATGTATATGTTGTTAAAAATTTCAATGTTAGAATTTGGAGGTCGATAAAATTAGCCATATAGAACTTTCTTACTTCTTTGAAGTGCCATTTCAACCATGATGCACTAGTATCCCCCAAAAAATTTTTTAGGTCGGCCCTTTGTTTGTAAGTGATACAAAAAATATGTAAATGATTACGCTACCGTGGACCCCAATTAACCCTGTCTTTCCGTTTAGAAGAATGAAAGTTGGGAATGCATATATTCACTTTTATAAACATTTGGTCTAAGCTAAGTTTTAGATAAAGCTAAGGTTTCAAATGCGGATAGTTCAGCTTGAATGATGCAAATTTTTATCATATAGACTAACCACAATGTAATGGATTTAATATTATGATGGGATGAGTTGACAGAAATGTTGCTGGGATTAGGTGTTTCACTGCTAGAAGAAAATGTCCGTTGGTTCAGATGCACAGCTTTTAAGAATAAGATTGACATCCAAGTCAAAAATAGAATAAACATACTCGTAACAAATGTAAACTAAAATTTCTTAACGACTCGGTTCGTCAAAACGATATTACATGGCCTCATATATGTGGCTCTAAAGTCACGAGCCGGTCGATAAATTTGCTGGTAAGATAGATAATTGCGTTTTAGGTCATTTATATTTTATGACAAAAAGTGATGAAGATTGGATGTTTTGATCTTCTGAATTTATGACTGACATTGCGGTTGTGTATTGAGATGACATTGCACAATCAAATAACATACATGTATATACTAAGCTTGAAATGAGCGGTAAAACAGCAAGACAATTCCATAGGGTCAGGAGAAACATACAGTATCGGATGACTTAAGTAATAGGTGACTGTGCTTGAATGCACGTTAAGTCAAATGTTATAATCCTGCAATAATTTTGCATTTATTTTGGTGTGTGTGTGTGTGTGTGTGTACATGTAAATATATATATATATATATAGAGAGAGAGAGAGAGAGATTAAACATATTTATTCTCATATAATACATACATCAAATATTTCACCGTTCTCGGTGGCCGAATCGTTAGGGCGTCCGCCTCAGG
>JAIFHC010000150.1:0-50000 GCA_021229015.1 Solen grandis | reverse complement strand
CTTAACAATCTGTATATCAAAAGCCGTTACAACTAAGTTTAAATATAAATAAAAAAGAAATATTGGAAATTTGAAGACCTTTCTAACGGTATCTAGTTTTTTGAAATAGGACCTTGTATGAAACCATTACATCGAAAATAATTTTCTGGAAAAACTACAACATTTTTTCCTGGTGCTTCTGCAGTTGGTTCCAGACATTGTTCCAAATTTTATTTCAGTTACTTTAAATGTACTATATTGAGCTGCTGTAATTTATTGTAATGCGCTGTGCTTCTTTAAGTTCAGCAAAATAAAATCAATGAAAATATAAGATATAAATATTTGGAAATCCGAAAGGAACCTTGTATACTTTTTTTTACATGTAAAGATGAATAGTGATTATTCAATCACTTGTGGGACACAAATTACTGAGATTCAATTTAAAGAGGGTTCTTAAACAGCCAACATCATGAAATTATAACAGGAGGCAAAGCTACGCAGTCCCCTTTGAATGACGTCATTTGACGTCACATTTTTGATCTGCTATTAATATTAGTTTGCGCTTTACAGCTGTCAATTCTAGACGAATTTCCTTCATTTTTCACGGATGATTTATGTCAGGATAAGTAATTGAATCTGATCAGGTTTGATATGGTTTGCAGAGCAGAAAGCCCTATCTTTTGTTCAAATCAAAAGAAATCTAGTTTTTATTTCGTTGCTAGGGTGTTTCTATATAATGTGCTGAATTGTGATTTTGAATTCGTTCTTGTCTTGTTCACAGTAGTTACATTTGTACTGCACGTTATGAAATGAAAGAAATAATTTCTGAAATTATTGGAATTGTTAGTGAGACCAGAGAATTTAAAGCCGCAGACTCGGTTTGACTAAGTTTTATCATGAGCATGCAAACATGTGCACACATCCTAGTGCCGACTTTAACTCTATTTAATTTTTCAAAACTAAATGTATTGAACTCCATGATTTCTTAGAAGCAGAAAGTATAACATTGTGATGAAATAAGGGCGACTTATTCAATCTCGCAGACTTAAAATCCGCCGCTAATTCTGAAAGTAAACACTCAGTAAACAGCAGAAAAGATCATAGTCACATTAAAAGAAGTTAGTTAATTGAAATGTAAAATGATCTTTGTTATTATTTAAGTAATCATTTCATAAACAATACATTTGATGACGCCAGTTTAAAACATTTACGATTACCAGGACTAAATTTTCGTACGACTATCCTATCCCCAATACACTTATTTCTTGGATAAAGCTATTCCAGTACAAAAATAATTATACCCTGTGCACTCTGGAAAAAACTTTAAATGGATATATCTTTTAAATTGAAAACTTTTATGGGCAATGTTTGGCACATAATACAAGCCGAAGAAAAGGAACGAATCGCACTATTCAGAATTTTATACACTAAGCAGATAAAGTAATTTTAGACAAATGGGAACACCATTTTCAGCGATCAGTCACGTTTCGGGAGATTTTTTTCCTTCATTCAATCATAGCTGGAAGTTTCTATACTTTTACAGGATAAATAAAACACTAGCCAATATTAATCAATAAGTATTTATGTCTTACTTTTTAAAAGAAATCTCGCCTGAGATTCAACCAAAGATTTGACTTGGAGTATTATTTTCTGCTCATTTGGGCTGCTATTTCCGGTGTACAGTGATCCACTGAGATGCTCGTAAGTCAGACTGCCTCTCAGCATAGCTTTCAATCTGCTAATTGTGGAAGACATGTTTTATTTTCTTGTACACGGCCATCTATCTCTCATTCTTTTTGTCTTAGTGTGTGTTTCAACGTAAACAAATTACAACCACAAACATTTTCTACATGGATTTGACGGGAATGCGATTCAGGTGACTGCTAAATGTTTAATTTAGTATAATGTTGCAAAATTAAGGATATTGTTGCCTAAACATGTTGGCTGTTAAGCACAGGTGACTGCTCACAGAGGTTAATATTAACGCTGTAAAAGTCTAGCTCTTAATCCAACTTGAAAATATTAAACGGGAACGACAGTTTCAGACAGATAGTCAAGTGATTTTAAGCGGTTCTCAATAAATCCAAACATTTCCCGTGTCTAGTAACTGTCTGATATTCAATCAATGTAAGAACTTCTCAATTCTGACACATTTTATCACTCTAGATTTCGACAGGATAGTCGGTATCAGACAAATCCGAAATTACATTAAATGGATCTTTTGCTTAGATAAGTGTTTTAGACGACGGAAACCTGACAGTATCCACTAAGTCGACATTGGTGACATAGCACTTTAATAATCAAAGTATCGGTTTATCAGTCTGTATAAAGGTCTCAGTTCAAGACAGGCCATGTGTTTTTCTTCCTCTTATCGTTACCATTGCAGACATTTTCGGTTATCTCGTAACCAGTATTGGTTCACTGGAAAAAAAGAGGGTTTGGGTAAATGTCCGATTGGTTAGAGAGTGCACCACTTAAACGTGGTTGTGGGTTTGATCATCGGTCACGACTCATCAGCCTTTCAAATAGTACACATATATCGTGAAATATCCATTGTGTTTGGTACTATGCACTTAATGGTACATGTAGTTCCATAGACTGGTTAGCCCATTCAGTTTACGGCGTGATATCCAGTGAAGTAGAGCTGTATTTGTATTGTGTTTACAGGTAATGTATAATAAGTGAGGATAAGTATATGTTGAAAGAACTTGTTTCCAATCCAAAACAAACAAGCAAACAGTACGCCATTTAACACCATGCCATTCTGTTGAAAAAAGTAAGCTCATATTGAAATTCTTAGTCGGTTAATTTTCTTGTCTCACAGACATAGATGATTTGTACTGGTATCTTATGTTATTTCTCTGAGGACTGATAATCTCTTTTTGATATAAGAGCGACATGAATAACAGAAATTTCAATAAATTCTGAATATGTAAAATATATAACAACGTTCCGGCTCATTTTACCGTAATTCAAGACGGTCAGACAGTTAGGTATTTTTTTTTTCAAATTCAATAGGCCCGCCTATAATTTTTTACTCTAAATTTAAGAAACACTCGAAAACCTAATATACGAAAAGGAAACATTTTGTTTTCTGTCTTATCAGCATGCTGGAGACGTGTTTAATAAACTGTATTAATAATAGTGATAAATGCGCAAAAAAAGCAAATCAGTTGGAGTTAATTTGATAATTTGAACCATCACAGACGGGAATTTCCAGCACCATGTCACAATTACACTTGATAAAATTTGTGGCCCATTGATGCAGTGGGTAATATAGTTTGGCCGTCCGTCGTCCAGGCGTTGCCAGCGAGTATTGCCAGCGAGTATTGTGGGTTCAATTCGGGTTCGATTCTTAGCCGGGAAACATATTTATTTTTTTATTTTTTTTTAAATATTTTTGCAATATTATATACATAAGTATATATTTTTGTAATATTGAATATCATTAATGTACCTACAATAAGTACATGTGTATTATAATTATATAAAATGAAATGGAAAAAAAAATACCATGATTAAAACTAGAATTCATTCGTAGATACGAATGATAGGACTTTCTGATGACTTTGTGAAACATAAAGAACGACAAATAAAAACACTAAAACGCCCTATGACGTCAGGTCTCCCAGAAGCTGAAAAAAAAACAACAACAAAAAAACTGAAGGAATATAGTGTGTGCAAATTTGAACATAAATGGCGGCAGTACCCTGGTCAGGTATGAACTATAATGTCAAAATGTCGCCATATCATTGTGGAAATCAATGCAATCAAGAGACTACGGTAAATTGCTTCCTGTTTCAATTTCCAACATATACCACCTCTAGAACAGACTTTAAAATGAGCCGCATTAATTTTCAAATTAGTATACCGCAAGGTCTTGAACATTTACTATTGCTCTTTATGTACAGAATCAGTATACACTATTTCTTTCCCTCCGTCCATTTCTTTCTTGTTTTTCTAAGAAATTATTTTGCTTTATTTAAGGTCAGCATAGGATATATTTTATATCACATCAACATATCATAATTTGATTTAACAGCTCTAAAAGACGAAACAAGTTGTGGTATGCTATGCAGAAGCACTAAATGAAAGGATTGAAGCTATTTATTTTTCGTGTAATTTTCTTAATTGAAATCGATTTTTTAAGGTTTTAGAAGCCTAATGACGCTCGGCTAATTTCGACACATTACGTGACATTTGGCTATAATCGGTAATGCTCGTATTCAATGTCGGAAGCATTACCGTGACAAAAAAATAAATATCATGATCGGTACAAAAACGTAATGATACTGACTTTTGATGATTTGACGGGTGTTATAAATAAATTAGACTAAAGCTTTTATACCTGCTGACTTATTCTAAATATAAAGAGTTGTCCAATACATATCCTTAAATTTTTCATGGGGATTATTTATAATTTGTCTAAATGTCGGTCCCCGTTCGTGACCAATCTCCAAGCAGAGTTGTCGTTCGCTCCTCATTAAGCCATTAATGTAATCACGGTAAGGCGTTGTGTAAGAGAGTGGTTCGTGATTATCGCGGTCGCTTAAAAAAAGAAAGTATGTTTAAAAAGCATAAAGGAGGTAAATTAATCATGAAGGAACATAACTATAGCCAAGCTGATGGCGATGTTGAAATGCACAGTGAACTCGATTTTCCGGGTCGGTTTATGTATTTTACGCAAAGTTGTATTCACATGGTCCAACAGATTTGGTTAAATATTCAATAATATAATCAGCTTATAGAAACAGATATGTTGTGGTATTTGAAATTCATATAATCATTTCATATTGTAGAATTAATATAGCAGTTATTGAAATACTGCGATATACTGCCCATCCAGAACCTTTACTTCGCGGCTACGGGCACCACTAAAGAATTTTATACGTTGACGTATTTATTTTTGACTGTGTGATTAATTTATTGGAAATGTTTTATGTTTCTCCTTTAATTATACTACTTTCCATTTGGAAATACATTTTAATATTTTTAAGTTTGATAGGGGATGAGAAATCTCTGCTCATATTCAGAAAAGTTCATTCTTCAAACGAAGCCATTTCCCCAGGTTTTCCAAATACATACATTTTTTTTATATCACATTTCTGCCTCAAGCAGAAAGACCTATTTGGTTTGTTATGTTTTTTTCTTATTATTAGGACTTTCTGCCTACTGAAAGAGTTAATTTCAATATGTTGCCAATGTCCAAACAACATGAATATTAAATTGCTCCGACAAAAATGTATAAATTTTCAAAATCAAGTCGTTTCAATTTTCAATGACGTCAAATGACGTCTACTTTGACGTCAGCTTCAAAAGTTTGTTCGCTCACTAGAGCCTTCAATTCTGATATTTTCACAGATGTATTTTCTTCTTTCTATTTCCTTAAGGATTTCACGTGGTTATGACGTCATAAAAGCGACAAAAACATCTTTTTGAAAAATTTCTTTTGCTCTGGTATAATGACTTTTGACTCGATATTTTTGAAAATTATATTGCAGCGAATAAAAAGTTTAAATTTATGAATTCATTTATTTTAAATTTTCAATGACGTCAAATGACGTCAGATTTGACGTCAACTTCAAAAGCGTGTTCGTGCTCTAGAGCCTTTAATTCTGGTTCGATTATCTTAATATTTTCACAGAAGATGTATTTTAGGATGTAGATGTGCACCTTTGCATTCAGATTTCCAAATTCGAAAAGATTAAGATTTCATGGCGGTACTGAAACATCAAACTTGGGACAGTATATCGGCATAGAAGTTTTTTACATTCTTTTTTCTGAATGATTTTCTCTTAAGTCACGTGTTTATGACGTCATTTAAACTACTTATATCGCAATAATTATTGATTTTTATGAATAAGAGTATTAATATAATTTGTAGAACTATGTCTGACCGTTCTTTTGGTGTTTCAATATTAAAGATTGACTTAATATTAATTAAGTTATAGGGAGAAAACAAAACGACATGAACGTATTTCCTCCGATTTTTGCCGTTTTCTCAAGGTTTATCCGCCCGTATTTAAAAAGCGGTTAAAGATACATACAATGTACATTCAACATGTATATGTGAATTGTGGGAAATTAGTAGACCTTTCTAACGGTACCTTGCTTTTTGAAATTGGATTTCATATAAAGAAGTTACATGAAATATAAGAATTCATTTAAACCGTTCTTTCATACACTTCTGCAGTTAGTCCCAATCACTTGAGAACAAAATAAATACAATATTTTTAGCATGATGCAATGCGGATCTAATGGTATGCAGATCTTAATGATCGGACCATTAATTATTAAGTTATTTGTTGAAGGGTAGTAATTGACATGAACATCTTTTTGCCGATCTTTGCCTTTTTTTGATGGAATAACTTTCTATATCTCAAAAACCGTAACAGATATGTTTAAACATGAATAAGTGAATGTTGGAACTCAGAAGACCTTTCTAACGGTACCTAGGTTTTTAAAATCGGACATCATATAAGGAAGTTATATGAAAATAAATTTTTCCGAAAAACCGTTTTTACTTGTGCTTCTGCAGTTTATCGCACATATTATTCTTAATTTTATTTCTGTTACATTTAAGGTATAATGTGATACATTAAGTTATTTTAATGCTCTGTGCCCCTTTCATTTCAGCAAGAATATTCAATTAAAAGAAAGAAATGTTTTGCAAGAAAGGTACCTTGTATAACTTTTTAGCATGTAAAGAGGAATAGTGATGTTTCATTCCCTTGTAGAACACCAAATTTGAGTATTATTGTAGTCATCTTAAAGATGGTTCTCGAAAAGCTAACATTATGAAATTATAACAAAGCCACATATTCCCTTCTGAATGCATTGACTTTAAATCTTAAATTATGTCATATGACGTCATAGATTTTATCCGCTATTTGCAAAAGTTTGCACTCTACAACTGTCAATTTGGGACGGATTTTCTTCAATTTTTCGGAGATGGTGTATGTCAGAATATTAAATGAATATGATCAGGTTTACATGGTTTGCAGTGCAGAGAGCCCTTTCTTTTGTTCAGAACAAAGGAAGTCTAGTTTTGTTTAATTTTAATATAGAAGACAATGTACATGTGCTTTCAATTTGTATTTTGTGTATAATTCTTCTTTCAAAAGCAAACATGTGCGTATGTAAAATGCACCTTGTACTTGTATTAGAATTTGGTTTGTTGCCAGTGTTATGGGTGTATAAAATAAAGAGGCTTTACTGAAAAAAAAAACAAAAAAAAAACGGACGGTAAACCTTTTCAATATTGCTATGATATGTTCATGATATGTCATGGAAAATTATTATATCACTCTCAAAAATTGGCTTAACCAAATAATATTTTTTACGAATTTTTTAAAGTTTGCAGCTGTTGATAAAAATGTCAAAAATTGAAGTCGGCCAAATGAAAGCATTAAGGTTTAATTGGACAAAAAATATGAATAAAAGCAAACAGTGTCTATCTAATGTTAATTTATTTATTCTACATATAATTGATGTCTCGATTTTTATTTTATGACAAGATCTGTGAAAAATCATGGCGATTTTCGGAACAATTTGCTGGTTTATTTAGGAATTTGAAAAAAAAAAAAAATCTTCCGTGAATTTTGCAAAATAAGCCGCTAAACCTGGAGGAAATGGCAAAAGTAACTAAAAATCAATTATTATTATTATATCACTTTCTTATAACTTGAACAATTTCAGAAATCTAGGCACCGAAATAAATGTCTTGAAAATCCTTTCAATTCGATTGCAATTTATATGGGTTTAGCTTAATAGGTTTTCAAGATATAAGCTATTTAACCTCAAGAAATACAGCAAAATGTCTTACATTCTGTATGTCCTTATTATTATCCATGTAACTTTCTTAAACTTTGACTAAATTCAAAATACTAGGTACCAAAAGAAAAGGCCTTGAAATTAAAAACATTTCATTTGCTTTACATACGGACTTATCTCCAATGACTTTCAAGGAATAAGCCGTTAAACCTTGAAATAACGGCAAAATCGCTAAAATTCTACATGTTTAAATCTTAATTTTGGTAGAGCTATTCTTGACCGTTGTATTGGTGTTTAAATTTTAAAGATTGGTCTAAGTTTCAAAAAGTTATTAGGAGAAAATGAAACGACATGAACATATTTTGCCGACTTTGTCGTATTCCCATGGTAAAACATATCTTAAAAGTGATTAAAGATACGTCCATATATAAAGGTGCGAAATGTGGGGAATTTAAACACCTTTCTAATGGCACCTATTTTTTTTTTAAATTGGACAACATATAAGGAAGTTACATGAACAATAACAATTAATTTAAACCGTTCTTCCATGCATCTGCAGGTGACCCCAATCCTTTAATTTCTTTTGACTATAAAACTTTGATAACTTTGATTACAATATTTATAACTTGATGCAATTCTGTTCTGATGGTATGCAGAGTTAAATAATCAGACCATTAATTACAATATACCGGTTGAGAAGTGGGAATTAGTTTAAACATATTTATTCAATCAAGTACATGGCAAATTTACAATTTGACAATGCAGTTTTGGGATGGGGTTGGAAGCAGAAGCTGATTTAAACCTTCTCCCGTGATAAAATGTTACAATGCATTATTTACACATAATTGTCGTTGAGCTCCATAGATAATATCAAGTACTGTTTAGACAGGATAAAAAAAAATAATAAAAAGGAGTAGAGATAGATAACAATAACAAAAAATAATAATGAAGGAAACTCTGCTGAATGAAACAAATTTTAAAGTAGAAATTAGGGTTTCCTGGCAAGAGGGATGGGATAAAGCTTTAACTAAATCGCCTAGTATTCTCAATGTATTTCTGAACATCACAGAATATACGTTTGTTTTGATCATCAGTAAGAAGTTCACTGCCGTAGATAAGTAAGTGGGAAGTTATAGTGGTATTCATGGCAATATTACTAATAGATTCTATCATTTGAGAGCGAGCGTTTGCATAGTTTGGACACTGTAAAAGATAATGTGTTAAGGTTTCTTCGACTCTATACAGGCAAAATGGAGAGTGAACGATGTTTTTAACAAAAGATGACTATTTAAGGAACTACATTCAGTGCTAAGTCTGGTATGTAAGATTTGAAATTTGCGAGATCCTGTGTAGTAATAGTCCGGAACAATTCTGGCTGGGAATAGATTAGATAAGTGTGTTTTAAACGTATTAATAGTTTGGGCCTGACTTATGTGTGCAGGTAGAGAGTTCCAGGCTCTAATGGCGCACGGGAAAAAGGAGTTATAAAACAAAAATGTTTTACATGGTAACATTGGTATATTATCTCTATTACGTATTCGTAATGTATAATGCATATCACTCGTTCTCTCTGGTAGAATAGATCGGAGATAGGAAGGGGTTAAAAGATGAAGTATTTTGTAAAATAAGACTAGTTTGTGTATTTGACGTCTGTTTTCTAGGCTTAGCCAACCGGTTTCGTTGTACAGTTTATCTATCGAAACTAATTTGGTACTACCAGTAACAATTCTAGCTGCCTCAATCAATCAGAAGTGGGAATTGACGAAATTGCCGATTTTTGAAGTTTGTCTTTATCTCAAAAGCCGTTACATATAGGTCGAAACTTTAAGAAATTGATATGTTGGATACCTGACGACCTTTCTCACGGTAACTAGGTTTTCAAAATTGGATCTCATATATAAATAAGTTACATGAAAAATCAGAATTAATTAAAACCGTTCTTTCATGCATCTCTGCAGTTGGTCCCCATTATTTAATTGCTTTTTTTCTAGGAAATTATTAGTTTTTGAAATTAAGTTTAAGAACATTATTTATAGCTTGATGGAATGCTGTACCAATGGTATACAGATTTTAATAATAGGATAATAAATTACAAAGTAGTAATTCATATGAACCTCATTTTTTCGATGTGGGGTCAAAAAGTAGGTCACGAGGTCAAATCTTATAAAAATCTTGTTAACACTCTAGAGGCCACATTTTTGGCCCAATCTTCATGAAACTTGGTCAGAATCTTTCTCTCCATACAATCTTGGACAAGTTCGAAATTAGGTCATGTGGGATCAAAAAATAGGTCACGAGGCCAAATCTTAGTAAAACCTTGTTAACACTCAAGAGGCCACAATGTTGGCCCAATCTTCATGAAACTTGGTCAGAATGTTTGTTTCCATTAAGTCTTGGACAAGTTCGAAATTGGGTCATGTGGGGTCAAAAAGTAGGTCATTAGGTGAAATCTTATAAAAAACTTGATAACACTCTAGAGGCCACATTTTTAACTCAATCTTCATGAAATTTGTTCAGAATGTTTGTTTCCATAAAATCTTGGACAGGTTCGAATTTGGGTCATGTAGGGTCAAAAAGTAGGTCATGAGGTCAAATCTTATAAAAACCTTGTTAACACTCTAGAGGCCACATTTTTGGCCATATCTTCATGAAACTTGGTCAGAATGTCTGTTTCCATAAAATCTTGGACACGTTTGAAAGTGGGTCATGTGGGGTCAAAAGTATGTGAATATGAAAAATCCAACATATGTTGCTCATTTATAATCAGGTGAGTGATTCAGGGCCATCATGGCCCTCTTGTTTTTTTCTTCGGCCTTGTATATCTGAAAAAACGACAAATTTTTTATCGAGACACTATGTGGTGTTATTAAAGACCTTTCAGATGATATTTAGCTTTTTAAGATCAGGGTTGAATCAATTGAGTTATGTCAGAAAAACGAAAATGTTATTGTCACAAGTGCATTTAACAGCTTATATCTCGAAGATTATTGAATTTTGTAAATTAGAGTATGAATATTATTTGTAGAACTATGCCTGGCATGTGTTGGTATTTAAATCTTAAAAATTGACCTAAGATTCATAAAGTTATGGGGAGAAAACAAAACGACATGAACATATTTTTGCCGTTTTCTCGAGATTTAACCGTCTATATCTAAAACGTTATTAAATATATATCAATATATAAAGCGTGTGAAATGTGAGGAATTTGAAGACCTTTTTAATGGTACCGAACTTTTACAAGATCGGACATCATATAAGGAAGCCAGGGGCCGGCTTAATAACATTTTCAGGAACTCGTTTATTAAAATTTGATATGAAATGACAATTCGTGTCAGATTCTCCTTTTCATATGACCTATACTGAGAGTAAATCGGGGTTATAACAACAAACAAACAAAAACATGAATGAACGGATTGTGAACGGATAACTATTTGTAATCCAACACCAAATAAATAGTTTCAAATAAGAACTGGAAATAACGATTTAACGTGTGAATTTCTTATATATTTTCGACATCATATGAATAATGCATCTTTTTTTTATCAAAGTTAGTTGCATCAAACACATATAATCCAGCTTTTCGAGTTCAACACACTATGCATCTATATAGAATATAAGCGCGTGACGCGGAGTGATGTAATTCGGCCTTAAAGTTATATGTAACGTGTTAAATATGAGAAAATATGTGATGGTTATACGAAACCAGAAACAGCTATTTAAGCATAATGTCCTAAGATAAATGTGTATATTTGATGGCAAGATTTATCATTGAGGCGTAGGTATAGCTGTTATCAAAAGCTTCAGTGGTTTTATGACTTTTTTTTACTAATGTAAATAACGAGAAAGTTACGGACTTCTGTATTATGTTAAATATAAATCTCAATTAAGCAATTCGATTCAAACGTTTTAGGTCAACCATGTTGTTGATATGGAAGCCACAGACTCTTCTACCCACAGAACTATATGCTGACTAGGTCTTAATTTATTGTATTGTGAATCGTGACAGTTTCAATTAATGTCTTCCCAAGTTGCATTTTGCCAACATATTTGTATTTGCGTCTATTGTCGAGTATGTACACGTTGGCCCCTAACCGCTGTGGGCTTGAGTCTCGGTCAGTTAACTCGGAGTTTTCATTAAAGGGATTCTGAAAGTTTAGTGGTTCTACCCGGCTGTCCCTATTTACTAGGGGTCTTTCCTTCTAATTTTAACTCTTTTTTTTTAAAATTCACTCATTTAAGTCATAATAAGTGAAGTATACATGCATAATGTAAATTGGAATTTCCTCCAATTGTAATGAGTTGTACTTCACTCTGAAATACTATCGCTGCAACGGTAAACAAGCACATCATAATGGTATCATAGTATGGTGTGTAGATTTATTAAAAAAGGATTGACGTTTTAATGGACATAAGAACATATCTTCAAAATATGATAAAACGATTCTGTGAATTTCACGCCAATGCTTTTTGCAATATAAGTGTTTGCATAAAGATATACAACAAATTTTTTGTACTCCTTTATTGACACTTTACACTCAGGAAACAATATAAAAGATGGAAACTTATTTATAACTTCGAAATAATACGAGGTACGATTTGCAATGATCAACAACAAAAAAAAAAAATGAATTTCAACCTATATCAAATACTTATTAAATATTTAATTTCAAAACTATTAAAAAAAAAAAAAAAAAAAAAAAAAAAAAAACTTTCTTAGGTATATATGTGTATTTGAATATTTAAAATATATCAACAACAATACTAGGCTGGGTGCGGATGTTGTGGTTTTCATTTTCCATTTGTTTATTTTGCATTATTTCCATTACTGAGGACGTAAGCGTCAAGTTTGTCGAAATCCTTGCATGTGCGTCCAATCTTGAGGAGTCCAAGGTTCATACCAAATTGTTGTTGGGCAAGACAAACGTGGTTCGCGCAGTCCATCATTTGGGGTCCCTGCGGAATATAAGTCAATCAAAAGGTCAAGTGTCAAAGTGCTTATGCATTATAATAACCGGAATCCCAAACCAGTTCGATATTCGATTAGTGACACACTGTAGCAAATATTTTGTTGTCTCTCAGCTGACATATCTGAAAGAGGAGATACTTAAATTTGAAAATGGCAAGTACCAGCTATCACGCCGTCGTCGAAATCAAAACATGAAATCGATTCTTGGGGAACTGCATGTCGACGGAGAATTGATCGGTTCATCACTCATTAGCACCTAACAACACTACAAAGCCATCATAAAAAGTATTACATGTACGTGCAATAAGAGGTTCAACCTACAATTACGTTTCATATATACGATTTCTCTGATGTGATAATTTAAATAAACAACACGAGAGTTAAAAAACATGGCGATCGATTATGAGAGTGACTTAAGAAATGCAAAGAATATCCATAGTCAATGATTATCAACTGCAGGAGTTGAAAATAATAGATCCAACATCCATGTTACTTATTAAATCAGATGTGATTAACATCATATTGACAAGGCATTAACAACAACACACACACACACACACACACACACACACACACACACACAACAACAACAACAACAACAACAAAAACCCACCAACCTACCATTTTACTAATCATAAACAAATTGTATACTACAGATAAGCGTTCATAAAACTCTTCTTCCTTGTATGTATCTATATGTATAGGCCCTATACAGTATACAAGAACAGTACTAATTATAACAGAATAAATGAAAAAGACCCCAAGTGTGTTTTTATTCATTTGTATTCATCTCGTGAGTTTTCGACTATCAGTCCTAATCGGGTTAGTTTGAAACTCCCCTCTCCAACACACGGCAACACGATATTTACTGCGTTTTCGCAAGTCCAAAATACAAATGGAGATTTAACAATCCCCGCGAAGTTTATAGGGTTATAAATTATCGTCTAAATCATCGCATATCTTTCTTAAATTACTCATCGGGAATTTTATTCAATCTACAACAAGCAACAACGCGACAAAGCGAGGTTTATACAAATTCCGCGTTGTCGCGTAGGATTATTTTGAGAAGGAACATCGGGCGACAACGCAACAGAGCGACTATGCCATGTTTTTTACAAAACATCTCGAGGAGTTGTAAAAAACGTCGCCTTGTCGCTTGTTACTTAAAAGTTTTATCTCTGTTTATCTATTTTTCTTTTATATATATTTTGCGCATTTTTATAGTGAACAAAATATCCGAGCCATTTATGATATGGACCAGAAACCTAATTTACATACATTAGAATATCTCTGAGTATTTACATTTTTCTAAACATATTACAAATCTTGACTTTATTGCAAGAAAATTTTGATAGTTTTGTACATTATAGTGTATCAAATATGTACAAGGCAGAAAATCATTCACATGTGAAACACAGTCACAATAGCGACCAGGTAGTACAGATACAATAGTGATCAATAACTGGCTATAGGAGAAAGGGTTATACACAATAGGGGATTATACCTGCCAGACCAAAGTGTTGATTATGCCATAAATATGTTGAACATTTCTCAGTCCAGGAAAAGGCAAATGGGGGGGGGGGGGGGGAAACAAAACTTATATCGAAATCTGTAGGGGCAAAACCTTGTCTATCCAAAAAAATGCAACACATTAACACCGAACAAATACACCGCATTACTTTGAACTGCAGATCTGTTGTCAACAAGGATGCTGTGGTTGGACAATACCTACGAGATGAGAAAATAGATTTTGCATTGCTTACAGAGACATGGTTCTCCGAAGAAAAACAGCACCAGCCTGAAACTTCAGATTTTAACCAGTATGGTTATAAATTAAGTGTCGCGAACAGAAAACACAAGAAAGGAGGCGGAATTGCAATGTCATGTAGAGCATCCATCAATATGAGAAAAATAACGCGCAAATGTACGAAAAGCTTTGAATATGGTACATGGCGACTGATTTTTAAGAATATCACATTACATGTGATTGGTATTTATAGGCCTCCGTCAGCATCAACTTACAGTCTGTTTGTATTTGATTTTTGTGTTTTCATGGAAAAATGTATGCCAAAATATTCAAATCTAATGATCATGGGCGACTTCAATCTACATTTAAATGAAGACAGCAATGCAGTATCTGATTTCAAAAACTCTCTGTTCGCCATGGGACTCGAGCAACATGTTGACTTTTCTACTCATATAGCTGGTCAATGCTTAGATCTACTCATTACAGAAATAGTAAATGGCGTTGAGGTCCATTCCTGTCAACCTGGTCCATTTATCTCTGATCATTGTGTAGTGAAGATAGTCCTCAAAATAAAAAAAGAAAGTATCAAAAGCAAAACCATTTCCAGTAGAAACTTCCGGGAAATTGACCAACTAATGTTTACGAACGATCTTAGCAACATTGCTGTTGAGGAAACTGATGTTAATCATTTTGTTGAAGTTTTTGAAAGCAAAATAACAGATATTTTAAACTTTAATGCACCACTTACAGAAAAGACAAAAATATGTAGAATACCTAAGCCATGGTTAAATGAGAATATACAATCTCTTAAACAACAAACCAGAAAGTTAGAGAGACTGTGGCGCAAACATCGTGAAACTCATCAGTTTGAAGCTTTTAAAACTGCAAGAAACAAGTACAACTTTGAAATTAACAAAGAAAAAACCCGAGTTTTGACAGAAAAGGTAACAAACGCAAAAGGTGATTCGAAGAAACTTTACTCTTTGGTGTCCGAATTAACAGGATCTAAATCTAAATCGGAGAATCCTATGCCGCAAAGCGAATCTGACTCTGTCCTTGCTGAAGATTTTGCACAATTTTTCATGAACAAAATTGATAATATACGCAATTCGTTGAAAGATTATATAAGTTACCAACCACAATGTAGGGATGTTCCACATATTGACCATTTCGAAGAGTTAAGTCAAGATGAAATTAAAAAGCTAGTACATGAATTTAACACAACGTCTTGTGACTTGGATGTCTTACCAACACAGATCTTAAAGCAATTCCTTAATAACCTGCTGCCAACTATTACATCGTTAGTGAACATTTCTCTTAAACAAGGTGTTTTTCCAGACAGATATAAACAGGCTATTGTCAGACCTCTTCTTAAGAAATCTGGACTTGATTTAGAACTTGCAAATTATAGACCAGTGAGTAATTTATCTTTTCTATCAAAACTTATTGAAAAAGCTGTTCTCCTAAGACTTAACGCACACGCGGACAAATTTGCCCTTTTACCAATTAACCAGTCAGCCTAGAGACGCTATCATTCGTGTGAAACGGCGCTTATGCGACTTGTCAATGACACTCTAAGTGGCATGGAAAGTCAAGAAGTTACCGATTTGATCGCTATTGATCTAAGTGCTGCATTTGATACAGTCGACCATAACATTTTACTAGACGTTCTTCATAAACAGTATGGTGTATCTGGCACTGCGTTGAATTGGATAGAGTCGTATCTGAGACCAAGGGGTTGTAGAGTTATTGTAAACTCATCTCGATCCTCATCCCGTCCACTAGAATGTAGTGTGCCCCAGTGCAGTTGCTTGGGTCCCTGGCTGTACTTGACCTATGCTAGTACACTATTTTATGTCATCCCACCGTCAATTTCATTAAATGGGTTCGCTGATGACCATATTGCTCATAAACGCTTCAGTCCTCTGTCTCATATACATGAACAACAAAATATCCAACAACTAGAAGCATGTGCCGTCAATATCAACTTCTGGATGAACGAAAACAAATTAAAAATGAACACTTCTAAAACAGAATTTATATTGTTTGGTAGTCGAGCTCAGTTGAATAAGTGTATTACTACACACATTGATATTGCTGGTGACTTCATAAACCGTGAAAGTTGCATTTGATACCTAGGTGCCTACCTTGACGAAACCTTATCCTTTAAGGAACATGTAAAGCGTAAATGCCACTCTGTAATGTTGAATTTTTTCAGAGTAAAGTGTATCAGAAAATACCTGACCAGAGCTGCAACTGAAATCCTATTACTTCCACTGGTTATCTCTCATCTGGACTACTGTAATGTTATATTGAATGGTATTTCTGAGACAGAGTTGCGCAAAATGCAACGCGTTGAAAATATGTGCGCTAAATTAGTTCTTAACAGAGGCAAATATGAAAGTGCCAAGAAAGCTTTGTATGATTTACATTGGCTCCCAATAAAGGCCAGAATCAATTTCAAAATATTGACAATCATGTTCAACTGCAGCACTGGTCGGGCTCCTGTATATTTGACACAATTATTAACTAAACATGTTAATCGTAGACCAGGATTAAGATCAGCCAATGATTCCAGTATTACATATGATGTGTCGTTTAAAAGGAAAACTAGGTTTAATGATAGAAGTTTCTGCACTATAGGGCCGAAATTATGGAACAATCTGCCTCCGTATATTAAGCAAACCGAGTCAATAGACGAGTTTAAGAAAAAACTAAGAACCCATTATTTCACACAGTTTTACGACTTGTTTTAAAACTGATATTGATTTGAATTATCTGATATCTTACATTAACATTGTCCGGAGCTTTTATGGTTTTGTCATCTGCTTTTATTAGCTTATTTTCTTTTTTTAAACATAAACTAGTAAAGTACCTTGATGTCCATCTTAAATCTGTATTTTAATTTCATGTTTTTATGCTTTGTCGCTATATTTTATATGTATTTGTTTACACTTTTTGGTGAGAATAT
The DNA here is from genome assembly GCA_021229015.1 of Solen grandis. Lineage (NCBI taxonomy): Eukaryota > Metazoa > Mollusca > Bivalvia > Adapedonta > Solenidae > Solen > Solen grandis. Next base: position 32,564 of record JAIFHC010000150.1, on the reverse strand, counting down.
ATGTATGTTTATTGTACAACGCCATTGAATATTATGTATAGAAATAGGCGTTTCATCAAATAAACACGTTTAACGTTTAACATTAAGATCTACTCCTGCAAAGGAAAAAGAGAAAAAGTAGTGCTTTGCATTTTGAAGGATGTACTTTACACAGTATACTTCAGTATATTTGCTCATATTTCGCTTACTGAATCTGACCACATCGTGAAGAATGTCGTCTCAGGTTGACCTTTGTGTAAGCCAATAAAATCGGCCCCTACAAAATCGGCGCCTACAAAATTGTTAGGTATCTGCAGCAATATGTAATCAAATTACAGGATGGTATCCTGTTGTGAGAACTACCACACAGTCCCGAGAGTGCCAAATCAACATGTCAGATTGTCCTTTAAAGTAATTTATATGTATAAAAAAGTGCTGGAATTTAAACCAAATAACAGCGCGTTTCAAACTGACGGTAAAACATTAAAAAATAGATGCCTCAAAAACTGGTGTGTAAAAAAGTTCTTATTGAATTGCGAATACCAGAATTAAAGCCTGATGTGATGTTGTCAGATCCTAATCGCGGATAGTAGAGGAGCTCAAATTATGATATGATTTAATGAAATTGTACTTTACCCAAAGTAATGCACCAGTATTTTACATGATAACAAGTTTTAGTCTTCTAAAAGATAATTCTTGGGCATTTCTAAACGTTGAAAAAGAAAGGCAATCTTACAAATAGTTAAATTATAAATTGTAAACAACATATCTAACTCATAGTGAATGTGCGTAGTACGGATGTAAGGTCAAACAATATGAAACATTTAAAAACAAAAGGAAGCAAATTAATCCTGTCGACAGTCTCTACGTGCCTTGAGCGTTCTAATTGTTAACAGTGCATGTTATCCGAGAATAAAAAGTGATACTAATTAAGCATTATTACCTAGTTGAAGCCAGTAATCAGGATTCTAAAGACCAACATATTAACGTTTGTGCGTGCGCACATTATGTACATTATAGAGACATGCTGTGATGATGTATTAGATTCTGAATGTGCCTGAATATGCCTTGCAGAGCATCTTTATTCTTACTGACACACCATCATCGGTATATAATTGGATCTGAATTCAATATGAATTCCACGCAAAGGCTTATATGTGAGCCAATCTTCTGAATCTGAATTTAATACGTTGTAGATCCCAATACTGGGTTTTATATAACGGAAAGAGAGCTCCGCACTGTTATCGGCGGTGGCTCTTCAAGGCATTACTGTAAATATGGTAGTTATTCTAGCTATTCGCGGAAAATGTACCTCATTGCAAAATGATAAAATAATATAAAAGTAGTGCCAATTAAAGGTCTTTAAATGCACTTTTTGCATAAATGTCTGATCTATGTAATTTTACTTGCTAGAAATTTTATTTCAACTCTTTTACAGATAAAATTCAATTCATATATACCTGTTGTAGAAACGGGGATTTTGAAGGTTATATATAAGTTCTCTGTTGCAAAGTCCTTATTATTCGAATTCACCATCAAATGACGGATAAAACTCATTGTAAAATTGTTTATTTGGTTTAACGTCCTATCGACAATATTTCAGTCATTTGGAAGCTATGTCTTCTTGTGACAGATATAGCGTTGCCTCACTGCAGTATAACGCTGTAGACATGTGGCATAATACCACACCCAGTCATATTATCCTGACACCGGGTCAATCAGTCCTGGAACTACCCTTATATGCTGAGCGCCAAGCAAGGGAGCTATAACAGTACCATTTTACGATTTTGGTATATATCGCGGCCGGGGATCGAACCCACGACCTCCCGTTCCTGGAGAGGACGCCCTAACCACTTGGCCACCGGGGATGTCTTATTGTAAAAACCGTATATTCAGATTGGTTAAAAAGAATAAACACTTAGTTTTTCAATACACAAAATATGTTAATAATTAGAGTATATTTTATCCCTATCCTTGCCGTATATCCACGGTAAAGCATATAATGCGTACATATATATCTAACAATGTAGAACAGCGGTCTAGTGCGCTTGATTACAAAAATGGCACCTCAAAATAATATGTCATCTATATACTCTATTGCCTATAAAGTAAATAATGTTTGACAAATAAATCGACATTAATTTTTTGATTTAATAGTGTAAATAAATAAGTTAATATTGTCGCAGACAGGAATCGAACTCATACCATTCAGTTTGATGATCTTTTTTGATATTTTCTATTTAAATTATCGATAGTGCAAAAATGATAATACATATTTGTTTTGTCATTTTACAAATCGAAGTATTGATATGTTACTGTGATTGAATATATAAGTTAATACAAAGAAACTGAATAATGATGCATAATAATGTAAGATTTAATATGTAAATCATCATTATCATAAGTATATACTTATGTTCAAAAATAAGCTTTAAATCTTTTTCTTTTTCATTTTCATCTTCTTAAGAAGATATTGAGAGAGCATAAATATGGATATTATTTGATTACGCAACCGTTTAGAAAACAAAAACAAAAACAAACAAAACAACAACAACAACAACAACAAAAAAAAACAGGAAAATTTTAAGATGATACTGTATGGCGTGTGGAGTGTTGCAAAATTCAATAATTGAAAATAATTGTTCAAAACATTTTTTTTCATTCAATAAAAATATATTTATTCAATAACAGAAAAATATTTGTTCTTAAAAAATATTTATATTCTTAACATATATTTATGTTCTTAAAAAAAATATTCGTTCATAAAAAAAATAATCGTTCATAAAATAGTTTTTATTTATAAAAAAAATAAATAATTGTTCAATAATTAGAATTCTGGGATAGCTAAATAAAGCTTGTATAAACGGTTCTCATTGGCTCGACTATTTCAACATGGCAGCCCCCACCAGAGCACATGTATGAAGCGTTTCTACGTCGATCGAAAAATGAATACCTCAAGTAAGTATATCAGATTATAACCTTTTGAATATCTAAAGCCATATTGAAATGAAGTAAAGTTCAATGCGTTTGCATGTCTGTTACAAGCTTTATTTGGCTATCCCATAATTCTAATTATTGAACAATTATTTTTTTATGAATAAAAAAAATTATGAACGATTATTTTTTTATGAACGAATATTTTTTTATGAACACAAATATATGTTAAGAATATAAAAAAAATAATTAAGAACAAATATTTTTCTGTTATTGAATAATTTTTTTTTTATTGAAAACAATTTTTTTTGTTTTGAACAATTATTTTCAATTATTGAATTTTGCAACACTCCACACGATTTTTAAAAATAATTCTTGCTTAAGTATGCATGACGTCATAACCACGTGACAAAACAAATATTTCTTGCAGTATGCATCACTTCAATTTTAACTCTATCAATTCTTAAGATTTAATTAAGATTGACTCAAAATTCATGATACCAGAGCGAGAGAAATCTTTATAAAGAAATGCATTTTGTCTTTTTGATGACGTCATAACCGCGTGACTTAAAAGATAATAATTCAGAAATTAGAATGTAAACCTCTATGCCGATATGCTGTCCAATTGTCATGCTTCTAACGCGTCAGTGGGATTTGTAACATTTAGTTTTAATTTTAGGACCAAAGTTCAAAACTCGGTACTGCCATGAAATCTTAATCTTTTCGAATTTGGAAATTTGAATGCCAATGTGCACATCTACATCTTAAAATACATCTGTGAAAATATCAAGATAATCGGATCAAAACTAAAGGTTCTAGTGCGCGAACAATCTTTTGTAGCTGACGTTAAATCTGACGTCACATGACGTCAATGAATTTTGAAAATGATTGAATGTATAAGAATATACTTTTTTTTTATCGATGCAATTTCAATTTCATTAAAATTGACTCAAAATGTATGGTGCCAGAGCGAGAGAAATCTTTGAAAAAATAGGATTTTGTCCTTTTAATGACGTCATAACCACGTGACTTAAGAAGAATTCTTTCAGAGAAAAGAAAGTAGACCTCTGGGCCGATTAGCTGTCCAATTTTCATGCTTCTAACTCATCAGTAGCCTTTGTAACATTAAATAATAGTTTTAGGACCAAAGTTTGAAACTCGGTTTGGCCATACATTCTGAAATTTTTCGAATTTGAAAAATTGAAAGACAAGGTGCACATTTACATCATAATCTACATCTTCTGTAAAAATATCAAGATAAAACGACAAAAAATAAAGGCTTTAGAGCGCGAACAACTTTTGAAGCTGACGTCAAATCTGACGTCATTTGACGTCATTGAATATGATAGAATTTAAAAATTTGAACTTTTTTGTCGAGGCATTTTAATTTTTCAAGTTACTCAGACGCTGGCAACATATTGAAATTAACTCTTGGATTTGGTTGGAAAATGAGGAATAATAATAAGAATAAACATAACAAACCCTATACGTTTTCCGCAGGTTTGCGGAAAGCCGTAAATATCGATATCTCGTGGTCATGAGATATAACTAAGAAAAAAAACACGAATATTATCTCTTGTTCACGAGATATCTATCTCGTGGCCACGAGTTAGCTGGCCAATCAAATTGTTAGATTATCTCAAGCCACGAGATAGCGATGTTTGTTTTCTTTATTTTTCTTACTTATATCTCGTGGCATGAGTTTGGAAAATTTGTTTTTTGATATTTTCCTTATTTCTAAGTAATATCTCATGGCCACGAGATATCGATATTTGTTTTTTTTTCTTAGTAACTAACTCGTGGTCACGAGTTAGAAAGATTTGTTTTTCGTTTTTTTCTTAGTAACTGTCTCGTGCCCTCTGTGCTTCCGTGCGAAATTGATAAATTTCAAAGATGAATATCTATGAATAGTATTTTATAAAATGATGTGAATTACTCAACTAACCTAACTAGCCAGTTCTGAAATATTGTATATTGGGGAGCAGTAGTCCAGTGGTAGGACACACGCTTCGGGATCTAGAGGTCTCGGTTTCGATCCCTGCCAGGAGCACTGCGAATTTCCTTGAGCTATAATGTGGGCTGCCAAAAGCGGAGTGAAGGACTCCCGAGGGAGATCTATAGATGAATACCCGTAGTCAGATGACTAGGGGTTAAGCTGTTAAGACAGTGAACATTCCAACGGCACTAAATTTAGACTATAAAATGCATTTACTTTACTACTATAAAACTGATCTAGATCAATTATTCAAGCTTAACTGTATGTTATATTTCTGTTATTGTTGAAATTATCTCTGCCACACATTTGTAAACTGTACAAAAATTAATTCTTATAGTTAGTAATAACACCATAAAAACAGAATTACGTTGCTTTTTCTCGCCTCATAAATCTGTCAACTGAAGGACGCGTATCGTTTTATTTATCTTATTAATCTTATCTTCCTCTAATAAACATAACAAATCTAATTCTGCAATCACCATGGAGTCTGGAAAAAATATATCCATAGGGGGCAGGTGATATTATCAATGCTTGTTTTATTGACCCAAAACCTCGAATGCTTCAGGTTATTCATCTTTTTATATCATTTCTCATAAAGAATTACGATGACATTACAAGGTTCCCACATGTGATGCCTTAATTGATAAATATGCGTTGAAACGTGCTCATATCTAGGCATTCAGAATTATTGTTTTATATAAAGGATGTATAGGAGATCTGCGTTTGCTTGGGGTTTAATGTTCCATCGACACTATTTCAGTCATTTGGGAACTTCTGTCTACAAGAGATGTACTGCCTCATGGTAGTGTAACGATGCGTCGTCACAGGTATAAATACAATCTCTGGCAACTGCGTCAGGGAGTCAACTCTTTGGCTTAGTGGTTAGAGCATTGAACTCACACGCCGGCGGACCGGGTTCGATCCTGGGCCGGGTCGAGATTGTTAATGTCAAATGCCAGATCGGTGTTGCCTTACCCACATGTTTCCCAGGCCAAGTCTCGGTGGGGAAAGTAATGTGACGATCCTAGGCCGGGTCGAGTTTGTTACAGTAGTATCACGCCGTAGACACCTGGGATGATATTACACCAGGTCACATCTTCCTGCATCGGGACCGGTACAAGAGAATCAGATAATAAGACAGATATACTGTCTATGTTATTATGCCACATGTTTAATTATAAAAACAAAAAAACATGTGTGGTAGATACCATGCTATAGTACTATTCGCAGTCAAGTGCAATTAGAAGGATACACTATGAAACCTTTGTGGTAGATGCCAAGTGCAGATAAAATGGACCAGTGTTTATAACCGCCACCTGAAGGGAAAGAAGACGAATGGTCCGATATTGGGTGCTTCTTCAAATAAAAATGATGAAACAAGCAATCCAGCTCCGGAGGACTTAGCTGATCTTGTTCACAGGGCGGTCCGGTCAAAATCAAATAAGGAGAAAGCCAAACTCTTACAGGACAAGCATAACAAGTCCCTTAGATTGAGAAACAACAAATATGGAGACAGCTTAAAATGGACGCTTTTACAATGTGCACCACTAAGGCACCAACATTGAAAGCATTGTAGATGCTGAAGGGCCAAAGAAAAAAAAATCTGTACAAAGGCTTTTAGGGGACATCTTCAGATTCTGGCCCAAGAAAAAAAAATGACGTCATAGACGCTAGATTTGACGTCAGTTAAAACGTTTGTATTTTGTTATTGAATTTATTTTTGAATGGATTTTCTAGTAAATTTGCAGAAGGTATAAGTTTGGCTTTTGTTGTGCATCCTCACTTTTGTTTTCAAAATATTGAAAAGACCGAGGTTCTGTGCTGAAACCAAGTTTAAAAAAATATGACCTCGAAATTAAGTTTAATACTTCAGAGACTCCATATGAGATAAAAAAGCTGAAATTCACACATATTGTAATTTTAAAGGTTTTCTTCATATTTTCATAGGCCGGACGTCATTTGACGTTATGTTGTTATTATATGTTTTCATTTCTCGTGCAATTTATAAATTCAGTGTGATCCCGATGGTCCAGAATAACAAAAAGTTTATGGCATATATTGAATATGCTGAATTTTCATATGCACTGATATTCACATCAACATGACATCAGAATAGACGTCAGATCAAAAACTTTATAAGCGCTTTGCAGGCATTATAAATTGATGATTTTTTTTTTAATTTTCAAAGAATGTATAAGTTACACTCTAAATACCTAATATTTTCTGCGTACATGTTTTCCGTATAAATAATTTTCAGTTTGATTGAGTTTTACACGGTTTGCAGAAAATCCTATCGTTTGCCGTACAATCGAAATCTAGTTATTATTCCCCATTTTCCAACCAAATCCAAGAGTTAATTTCAATATGTTGCCAGCGTCTGAGTAACTTGAAAAATTAAAATGCCTTGACAAAAAAGTTCAAATCTTTTAATTCTATCATTTTCAATGACGTCAAATGACGTCAGATTTGACGTCAGCTTCAAAAGTTGTTCGCGTTCCAGAGCCTTTATTTTTTGTCGTTTTATCATGATATTTACACAGAAGATGTATGTTATGATGTAGATGTGCACCTTTTAAGAATTTATGGTAATACCGAGTTTCGAACTTTGGTCCTAAAACTATTATTTAATGTTACAAAGGCTACTGATGAGTTAGATGCATGGAAATTGGACAGCTTATTGGCCTAGAGGTCTACTTTCTTTTCTCTGAAAGATTTTCTCTTAAGTCACGTGGTTATGACGTCATTTAAAGGACAAAATCCTATTTTTTTCAAAGATTTCTCTCGCTCTGGCATCATACATTTTGAGTCAATTTTAATGAAATTGAATTTGCAGCAATAAAAAGGCATCTTTATATACATTCGATTATTTTTAATTTTCAATGACGTCAAATGACGTCACATTTGACGTCAATTTCAAAAGCTTGTTTGCGCTCTAGAGCCTTCAATTCTAGTCGGATTATCTTGATATTTTCACGGAAGATGTATAGGGAATATTATGTTGCAGTAGCTTTCCGTGGCTTTGTATTTTGCTCCGAGCAGCGTGGGAAGAAAGATATCTCGCGAGACCGAAGGTCGAGCGAGATATCTTTCTTCCTACGCTGCGAGATTTTGCGAGATATCTTTCTTCCTACGCTGCGAGAAGCAAAATACGAAGCCACGGAAAGCTACTGCAACATAATTTTCCTTTTATTATATACCTTTACATTTTCAAAACAGAAGAAGTCAGTTTTTAGGGTTTTGATGGCTTTATTACTTTTTTCTTCAAAAAAAAAAAAAAAAAAAAAAAAATCATCAATGGCGGATGAATTTTACTATGGAATTTAAGCCACGCCCCCACCTCTACTCATGTATTTAAGAAAAATGGCGGCCAACACGCTAAATGTAATGCTAAGTGGATTTTAACAAAATGAAAAACACTAACATGTGAACACTGAATTTGGAATAAAACATGTCTGCTGGAAAACCTTTCGTTTTTGAATCACTGTCAGTGTCAGACGTGATAACTGGACAGATTCTTTTCCGGCGTTTGGGCAAGGTAGGAGAAGTGTCGTCAGTTTTCGAGGTGTTGTTTATGATTGTGATAGGACAGTTCATCAGCTGATTCAACTATGTCAAAATAACCACTTTGACTTAACTGTAGAAAATCAATGTCATCGTCAAAATCAAAATCTGACATTTTCAATGAAATTTTGAAGAAAGAGATAGTCAGCGTTTTAGAACTATCCTGAAATGTAAACAATTGCTGCAGCCGACAACAATGAAATAACAGTGAATCTCGAAAACGTGTCTGTTAAGTTTGTAAAGAAATTTAAAGAAAAAAATAAAAACAATGTTTCTTTGATAATAATTTAAAAAAAACACACAAGAACATTTTTTATCGTTTATTAAATAAATTTGACGAGATGATTTCTTTGATAAAAAATAGAAACTGGTTCTCCCAGTAGTATTGGTTCTCGTCTCTATTTACTACGTAGCGCCCACTTACAGCGGGAACCATGCCGAAAGTAGTCCGCACAGTGTGACGTCATACTATGTATTAGACGCTGATATAATACGGATTTTTAATCTGTTGAGTTGTATTTGCGTCTCGTATTTTGCGTGTTTTAGGGCCAGAAAATGTATAGGTATATAATAAATGTTATGATGTAGATGTGCACATTTCTTAAAAATTTTCAAATTCGAAAATTTAAGAATTTATGGCAAAACTGAGTTTCGAACTTAAAATATATATTTAAATGTTACAAAGCCCCCTGATGCGTTAGAAGCATGAAAATTGACAGCATATCGGCATAGAGATTTACATTCTATTTTCTAAATGATTATCACTTAAGTCACGTGGTTATGACGTCATAAAAAAACAACAAAAGCATTGTTTTTAAAAATATTTTTCTCGCTTTGGCATCATGAATTTTTAGTCAATCTTAATTAAATCTTTAGATTTGAAAGAGTTAAAATTGAAGTGATGCATTTTTCAAGAAATGTTCGTTTAGTCACGTGGTTATGACGTCATGCATACTAAAGCAAGAATTACTGGAAAAAAAAATCATATAAAATTATCAATTAGATCAATGAACTTAAAATTTTCAAAAATGTCGAAACTTAATACGTTCATAAGTTCTTGAAGTGATTACGTCATGGCAGATATTCATGTTCGATGGAATGCCTACTTGAAAATGTGAAAACAAACCTGTTCGCATTCTCGAAGATATTTTTTTCTGGATTAATAAAACGTTAGCTGAACGTTAGCTGAACATGTCCTTGCAAAAAAAGAAGATATTTTTCTTTAGTCAGATGATTTTGACGTCGTTGAAATATGAACATTATTCATTTCAATTTGTATTCGCGCTCAAGCGTCACGAGTATTGATGCCAATCTTAAGCATACTTTTGCATACTTTGTAAGCAAAATATATTAAAAAGATCATAAGATTGGATATATTAACTTTAAATAAGTAATATTGCCGTACCTTTTAATGCGCAAAAAGTCCAGAAATTTCGTCATCAAACATAACATATTCATGTTATTCGTATATGGGCTAATTTATGAACCGGTCATTGGGTTGGTTGAGCAAGATTTGATTGTTATTTTGCAGGAAAGGGTGCCTGCGTTGAATAGTGAATTGTGATACGTTTTTGAGTAAATGAGTCCGCATTTACGATGAATTTGTATAAATATACTAGAGACAGAATACCTTTACGGATAACTTTTTGCATTTGCCATCACGGCTTACCGCAAACCTGAAGAAAATGACAAATACATGTATATCTACCTATCGATTTTTTATGTTTTCTAGATGTTTAACGGTTTCTTTTTCTAAATCTGAAAAAATAAGCAAATATATAAAGCAAATGAATTGTTGAAAGTTTCAAGACGTTAATGACGTTAATTACATAGAAATAAGAAATTATTTTCATGATTTTGCTTACACCTCCGCATGCCTTTGTTACCATCTATTTTTGCAAATATAAAACTCAATCAATTTTAAGGTTGAAAGTCATGGCATTCAAAGTATTTTTTTTCTTTTTTTTTTTACAATTTCAATCATGTTGATCAAATTGCAATGACTATTTGTTAAATTATATGCTTACGAAGAAATAAATATAAAATAAGAATAAAAAACTTTTAAAATCGATTGAATAACGTAAGAAAACAATTCTTGAGGTTAGTATAATCTTACATTTTTCCTGGGTTTTTTTTCTGCATGATAGTGAATGGATGCGTAATCAAATAAGATTCATATTTATGCTTTCTTAATTATGCATCATTATTCCATTTCTTTGTATTAACTTATATATTCAATATCTTTGAAATAAGCAAATGGAAAGCCGCTTCGTTTGTATCTTAAACAAACGACTACTAGTTATTCTTCTTATTATTAATATTCTTATTCTTCCAACCTACTTCAAGAGTTAATTTCAATATGTTGCTAATGTCCAAGCAACATGAAAATTAAACAGCCTCGACAAAAAAGTTTTAATTTTTAAAGTTGCAATACTACCCAAAATCAATGCTATACATACATAAAAGAATATGGTTGAAATATGAAAATTCAGTCATTCTTTTGACGATATGCAAAATATTGCCTCTGCATGTCAAATGGTTAGCCCGATTGATGTCGATAGAATCACCAATATATTACATGACTATAGGAAATTAAATCCTCTACCCCTTCACGAAGATTTCCTGAATATTTACACGAAGACTTCCGGTATCGATCGAGCTCTGTCACGTAGTCAGGTTGTCCCTTGTAGGTTATGCATAATCATAAGCGTTTGTAACGAAACAGGTATCTGGCGAGTGTCCCCATGTATATTCCGTGCACGGTGTGTGTTTATATTATATGCGTAAGGCACCTGTTGGCCAAACAATTTCACCTCCTAAGCCAGTAAAGTTCTTTAGAGAAAATGAATTAATGTGTTCTCTAGTTGCATAACAATTTGTTTTTCATCGGAGAAATATTCCAATAAAGTTTAACACTTTACTCCCAGATGGGGCATCCAATTCTATGTTTAGATGGCTTGTTTTTATATTTATGTAATTAAGGCACTTGTCAGAAACAGCCGAATTGGTGGCCGTGAAATTCCGTACTTGTTGGTATGACTACGGTATTGTAGATATTCCGTAGGTAATATAAGGAATCAGGTTGAGTTTTTACGAACATTTTCTTTACCAAAGGTCCATCATAGATAATACATATCCATGATTAATTACAAAGTGAGAGTTTCAAAATATTCAAGCTAAATTGACGTATCTGTAGTATTGCATCTTTAAATTCAATTAATTTCAATTTTCAATGATGTCAAATGACGTTAGATTTGACGTCAACTTCAAATGTTTGTTTGCGTTATTGAGCCCTCAATTCTCGTCGGATTATTTTGATATTTACACAGAAGATGCATTCGAGGGTAGGATTACGACAAAAGTCTCCATTTTTGTTTGAGATGAGATAGAAGAATTCTATTCACTGCATATGATTTGCAAGACATTAACGCACAGAATATATGGGATGGCGATTTCAGGAGATGCATGGTTTGTCCTAAATAAGCGGTCAAACTTCATTAAAATATTGGAAAATCAAATTTTCAAAAATATGCATTTTTAGGTTTTGTGATGCTCCTGTCCTTATGTTTTTTTCTATCTTCAAAAGATTATACATAGTCGCATTTAATAAATTAGTCTATCTCTTGGAAAATAGGTTGCAAGCTTGCAACAGCATAATTGACCAGTGGTAGTCAACTGTAATCATAATAATGTTCATTCACTACAAGCAAATATTTGAAAAATCATGGTAATACATGTATGAATTTTATAAATGTGTTTATTTTATGAAAAGCGGTTTTCAAGCTCGTAACTACATAACTGAAAGGAGATGGTCAACCGTATGCTAAAACATGATCATTTGTGTATCACGTATTCAAACAATGCGATTCATTAAATAACTTGGTCTATCTTATAAAACAGTTTTACTAATAATTGAAAAAATTTTAAAAATTTTAAAACATAGAACTTAAAAAACATTTAATAAATTGGTCTATCTTGTGAAAAATAGTGTTCAAGCTAGAGACTACATAATTGAAAGGTAATTACAAATGCTTTTGTAATTAATGACAGTTTTCAAGCTCAGGACCTCATAAAATTAAAAAAAAAAAATGTTTGTCACTACTTTTTGTCACATCTTAAAACTTGGACTTTCTTATGAAAAATAGTTTGCAAGCTTGCGACAACAAAACTATCTAGTGGTAGTCAACTGTAAATAACGTTCATTCACTGAGAGCAAATATTTAACAAATCATGGTAATACGATTTTTACAATTTTCAAGTTTGGGACTACATACCTGAAAGGTGATGGTCAACCGTATTCTAAAACATGATCATCTTCAAAAGATTGTGATCAAAACTTGGAAAGCTTATACATTATAATTCACATTTAATAGCAATGCCGCGACATACCAAAGTCGTAAAAAATGGTACTGTTATAGTTCCCTTCCTTGGCGCTCAACATATAAGGGTATTTGCTGGACTGGTTGGTCCGTTGTCAGGATAATGTGACTGGGTGTAGTATCATGCCTTATGTCTACGGCATGATACTGTAGTGTGACAGCACTAAATCTCTCAGTACACATCGTCTCCAAATGGCTGAAATATTGTCAGTGGGACGTTAAGCCCAACAAACAAACAAACACACCAACATTTGATAGCTTTATCTATCCTATGAAAAACAGTTTTCAAGCTCGCGACTACATAATTGAAAACAATCAAAAGGTAATTTCGACTGGGTTTATTTTTCAAGCTCGCGACTACATTATTGAAAACAATCAAAAGGTAATTTCAACTGGGTTTATATTTCAAGCTCGCGACTTCATAACTGAAAACAATCAAAGGTAATTTCAACTGGGTTTATTTGAAGCTCGCGACTTCATAAACAAAAGATGATGGTCTACCGTATATAACGAAATAGTGTGTTGGATAAAAAATATTGCAAATAAAGTTTGGGAAGTTTGTTGTTATTCACACGTAATATTTGGTTAATCTTATGAATATTGTTTTTTAAGCTTGCGACTGAATAACTGTATAGAGGCAATCAACTGCATTCAACGATTTTCGATAAGTGTATCTATAATGCGATCAAATACTTGAAAGATCATGCTTTTTTGAATATAAGAAAAGGGTCTATTTTATGAATATAAGAAAAGGGTCTATTTTATGAATAGCAGTTTATACACTGCAAACCACATATTTGAGAGATCATGGTTTTCACATCTAACAGCTTAACATATATTTTATTTTGCAAGCTTGCAACAACATAATTAAAAAGTGGTAGTCAACTGTAGTCACAGACATGGTCTAATCTGTGACTTACGTTCATTCATTGTGAGGAAATATTTGGAATGCGTGGAAAGGTCAATGTATAACAATTGTAAACAACACGTGGTGATATGAAACGTCTCATGGCATTTCGAGTGTTGTGTTGCATTGTTTTGTATCCCGTTGCATTGTCGTGCGTTATTTTATAATGTTGTATGTCAAGATTTAACTGCAACACGACACAGAAACATTCCAAAACATTTGCACACTATAATGTTGAACGTTGTGTATCATGGTCGTGTGTCGTAGTACATAGTCGTGCGTCAACCTTTCCATGCGAAGCACGACATTAACACAACAATATGAAGCGACAATGTGACACGATGCCCATGAATTTAAAACGACGCTCACGAATTAATGCAATATTTCGTTAAAAATGATAGTAATTCATTTTGTGCGCAATAATGTCGAGTGTCATGTGACATTATCATGTTTCATTTGATATTATTGTGTGTCATTTGCTATTGTCGTGAATCGATTACAATTGTCGTTTGTTGCCAGCATAAAGAAACACACACACATCTAACGTGGCACTTACCGAATTCCGTAAAAAGTTTTAAAGTTTGCGACTACATAATTGACAGGTTATACTTAAACATATTCTATTGGGTAAACATATGCTTAAACATTGTGACAAAATGTTTGGAAGATCATTGTTAATGACATTCAACAAGCCAGTGAACGAAGAAATATATTATTCGAACCCTGCGACTCGTAAACTGAATGGAATTGCTTCCGCGAAAACCGGTGAAATCGCGAATGCGATTTTAGTTATAATTCTTTTTCCATCCATTTCTTGCACGCAATTACGGCAAATGGACGACAGCTACAGTCATGAAGTTTTGGACATGCATTCACATGTATCTGAACCTGTGCCTCAATGTATAATATGTTCATTTGTGTTTCAGTGTATGCCGCTAGGAGGCGCTTTGCTTGAAATCACTCTATTGCTTATAACTCAAGAAGTTGAAGTCCGATTCAGTTTTCACCATTCTGTTCCTTGTTGACAGCCTAATAGAATATCAAAGGTATCTCAATATCGATATCGAGTACCAGAAAATGTTTGCACTAGAAGAGGTTGAAAGTTCAAACCTTGCAAAAAAGTAGGTAGATGAGGGTAGGTTTATGAAAAAGTCCCCATTTTTGTTTGGGATAAGATAGAAGAATTGTTTATTGCATATGATTTGCAAGACATATACGCACAGAATTATATGGGGTGGCGATTGCAGGAGATGCGTGGTTTGTCCTTAATAAGCGGTCAAATTTCACTAAAATATTCGAAAAATTAATTTTGAAAGATACTCATTTTTAGGTTTTAATATGTCTTTATTTTTTTTTATTCAGTCTTCATGAAATTTTCACATGTTATGTAGTTTTATGTATCAAAGGACTTTCTAAGTTTTTGGGGTGGCGATTGCAGGAGATGCGTGGTTTGTCCTTAATAAGCGGTCAAATTTCACTAAAATATTGTAAAAATTAAATTTTGAAAGATTCTCATTTTTAGGTTTTGTTATGTCTTTTTTTTTTGTTCAATCTTCATGAAATTTTCACATGTTATGTAGTTTTATGTATCAAAGGACTTCTAAGTTTTAAAAATATAAAAAGGTAATACTTCGATTATTGTTTTTTCTTTGACTCTAAATAGCTCAAAAACTAAAACATTTTATCGAGAGGATATGCACAAAAATGTTAATCCATAAAGAGCTCTTTCCAGTGATGTTTAGTTTTGGAAGATCGGGCTTGACTTGTCCATTTTACAGCAGTTTGATCCTTTGTTGAAATCAATATTTTATGTTTAAAATTGTAATATGCATTGATATCATGTAAAAGTGGAAAGTTTAACCTTAAAAAAAAGATTTTGCAAATCTGTTTAAAATACTGATTTTATAGCTGTATAAAAATTACATGCTGCCAGTGTCAAATTGGTGATATTTAACATACAGGTATATTCATATTGACAGCTAGAGCCAATATGTCTTATCTCTCAGTTATCAGAACAGAACAAAATCTTTATTAAATTGTACTACATGTAATCATATACAAAATAAATATATACACACACAAATCCCGTTCACAAACGTATCAGCAATGATAATATAAATCTAAACATCGCTATAAATGAGAGGATGAGCTGGTAATTAAATAAAATATCATCTATCAAAACATTTCTACGATTTAAGGCTATTTTAATAAACTGCACAATTTAAATAAAATATTTTTTCCTGTACACCTTAACAATTCCAAAAGTTTATACATTATGGGTCTAATATATTAATATTTTTAATATAAATACGTCTTATATCATCAAAGGCTGGACATTTACAAATAAAATGGAATTCATCATCATCATTTATATAATTTCAATCACAATACATGCACACACGTTCATGTCTAGGAATCCTATTCGCACGATAGCTACCTGTCTGTGTACCCATAGAGAATGTGGAGAAACTCTCATTCTAACAAAACCATTTCTTAAATCACACGGTAAAACATAAAAATAATATTCATATTCAAATGATGTTTAAATATAGTTGTATATATTAAGCATTTCATTCGATGCTTTACTATTATACCATTCCTGTATAAATGTATCAAGTAACAGTTGTTTAAACTCGGTTAAAAAAGCAACTTAATTTACAAGGTCATGGTTTTCAAACATATAATTAAAACCATAATCACATAATAACTTTTTAAATTTGACACACAATTTTTCTTTCTATTTCGGCAATCAATATAAGACTGGGGTACATCAGCAATGTATTCATCATTGTCCATTTGATCATCAATACTATCATGAATTATAAAATCATTCTTAACACCCACTCTACCATTCCAGTCTCCCAACATATAAATAGAACCTTTGTTGTCAAAATCATATACATAATTTTGTATCACGTCAAACAAATCTACACACAAACATTATATACGGTCGACTCCTCTGGCCATATATAAACACCACATATGTAAACATCATTAACTGTATGAAAAAATGATTTATCTAACTTAAGCCAAACAATAGAACCATAAATACTTCTAACTATAGTATTACTTTACTTATGGTGCTCTTTGAAATATACCGCAACACCGCCACTACATCTTTTAGCATTTCTATGCAGATATTTCCTATAAAAACTGTGTGAAGTATAACCGTCAGTTTCTATTTTACTATTACAGTTCGTCCAAGTTTAAAAAAAAAAATCATTGTTAATCATAATATTCACAAAGTCCTGGCACTCTGTCTTAGCATCTGTAAGCCCATGTACATTCCATCCTAACACTTTCAGATCACCCCCTTAGTACCTCTATTTCTTACCATCCCTCTTTGCCTAACCGCTAATATACAACGTATCGTAGGAGATCCACGCGTTCTTTCCGTTCCTTTTGGACTCCTTCAACTTTGGTACGAGTTGTCTGCGCTTAGCGACCACCTCCTCCGGAAACTATTTATGTATATAATGCGGGGTATTGTCTAATGCCTTCCACTAATTCCCGTTCTGTGAACAATGTAAATTTAGCCACTATCTTCCAGTTGTTTCCAGTACTCTCGGATCCATGCAATGAACCCTTTCAAACGCCATTCTGTCTACCTGCTCCTAGGCCAGATTCATCTTTGACTCGAAAAACTCTCGCAATTTCTTCTCTGTGTTCTCCTGAACACTGGCCGGGGCGTCCGCAATGATAGCGAACACTAAATTGTTTCGCACTGACTGCAATTGAAGATAAACTAGATCTCTTTTCAGTGCATGTTTTCTTTTTCTATTTTCTCAAGTTTATCATTTGTTAAGCCAATATTAAAGTCAGCGCTTTCCACTTTCTCCTCTACAACTGATAATCTCTCACTAGATTGATTATTTTGTTACTGAAAACATGACCAAAATTTATTTAGCTCTTTCTCAAAATTACCCACTTTCCTACTAAAACATCAAGCTTATCGAGTCTTTTCTCCATGTTACCTATTCGATCATCTATTTTCTTCAAATACTTCAGTAAGTCAGAGTTTGAGGGTGCGCTTCCATCACTCGCACCATTGTTTACATTATGGTTGGATGGGGTGGGTGGGATAGCCATTGTTTCTGGTTCATGAATTTCAAAATTCTCACCAAATAAATGGTCTAAGCATTGTACAATACTATCATCTTCCCACTCTCATTATTTACTCTAGTGTCACTGGTATCACTTTTTTTTTCTTTTTTTTTCTCGCCTTTTACCCATCAATCGGATGTATCACATAAATAACGAACCATGTTACTCACTTTAATCCATTTCAGTTTAAATTTATGACTTTAAACAATAATAATTATCATTTTTCATCATGTAAAAAAAACAACAACACATGTATACGCTTACATCACGTGATAGTTTGCAGAGCTCAGTATATTAAGCGCTTACCTACGTTGCTTTGTATGGTTTGTACTACATACACAGCAAGGCGGTGCTGTGTTATCTAGCTCATTTCTTTCATGATATAAAACTATTTTACCATTTGTGTAGGAATTTGATATTAATATCAGATATACATGTAGTATTTGGCTTATAACCATATTAATCTAAGAATTATTTTGCATTTTCCAAAAAATAAATTTTTGACGTTTTATTAAATCTTAAAAATCAAGTATCCTTTGTGACACTTTTACATGTTAAAACATCGGGAAATGTCTATATTTTTTATATTTCCTTAAAATTTATAAGTAAGTTTTCTTTAATCGTCGTGACTTGTGCAGGGGTAATTATCCCATCGTTCATGTAATGAGAAATTATGATACCGTTATTTCTATTATCAAACAAAATATAGTTAAATAATATATATTATTCAATATTTTTATATTCAAGTCAAAATACTACTACTGAGGAAAATATTGAAAAAGAACTAAATGCTTTAAATAGACCTGTCATACTGTCAACTGAACAGTCTCAGAAACTTGAAGGATTAATTAGTCATGAAGAAGCTACAAACACTTTGGCAGCAATGAAAAATGATAAAAGCCCTGGTTCTGATGGTTTCTCTACACATTTCTTTAAATGCTTTTGGAAAAGAATTGGTTATTTTGTTGTCAGGTCTATAAATGATGGTTATAGAACTGGGAAAATGTCTATAATACAACGACAGGGTGTAATAACATGTATACCTATAGAAAATAAATCAAGATTATTTTTAAAAAAACTGGCGTCCAATAACATTACTGAATGTGATATATAAAATAGCTTCAGGATCAATTGCAAATAGGTTAAAAACAGTTTTAGATTAATTAAAAAGTTCAGAACAGACAGGATTTTTTGAAGGGTCGATATATTGGAGAGAATACTAGATTGATTTATGACATCATGCAATACGCTGATGAAAAAAATATTCCTGGACTTCGAAAAAGCTTTTGACTCAATATCATGGTTGTTTATTAATAAAACACTAAACAAATTTAATTTTGGGAAATCCATACAATCATGGATAAAACTGTCTTATAATGACATTGAATCTACTGTTATTCAAAATGGTTTTTTATCTGAATTTTTCCACGTAGGCCGCGGCTGCAGACAAGGGGATCCCCTATCACCATATATCTTTATCCTCTGTGCTGAGATTCTAACTCAGATTATAAAGAGTAATAATAATATAAAAGGTATTAATATAAATAATACTGAACATTTAATATCACTGTTTGCTGATGATACTGCTTTAATTTTGGATGGTTCTAATGAGTCACTTCAAGAAACGTTAAGAGTACTAAATAAGTTTGCTTACATATCTGGTTTAAAAATTAATTATTCAAAAACAAAAGTTATATAGATTGGTTCTAAAAACTTAAGTCCAGAAGCAATAAAAACGAAATTCAAACTAGAGTGGGGCCAGACAGAATTTCAACTATTAGGAATAAAATTCCATGTTGACCTGCATAAGATGTGTAAAATTAATTATGATTGTAGATTAGAAAAACTAGACAGATCTATTAAATCATGGAATAGGAGATTCTTAACCCCTATAGGTAAAATTACAGTTGTTAAAACAATACTACTACCAGCTTTCAACCATTTATTTATTTCACTACCTGACCCAGATGAAAATGTTATAAAAGATATTAATAAACAGCTATTTGATTTCATCTAGCATGGGCCAGCAAAGATTAAAAGTTGTATACTAGTGAAAAATTACTTTCAAGGTGGTCTCAAGATGGTCAGTCTAAAGTGCTTTATTCAAAGCCTTAAAGTAATGTGGATACAGAGGATACTTTTACAGATACGAAATGGCAACAAATTGTAAAATTAACCCTAGATGTAAATAAACGTATTAATTGTGGTAAACATTATGCAGTAAAGAATATTGAAGATCTTCAAAACATTTTTTGGAAGTCTGTGATCTCCTACTCAAAGTATCTAGATTTATGTAAGACAAGAAATATTGAAGACTTCTTATCTAGTCCACTTTTCTATAATGAGAATATTCAAATTGGTAAGAAAAGTGTTTTCTTTAAAATTTTCTCTGATAAAGGGATTAGATACATAAATTATCTTTTTGATAAAGATGGAAAACTCTTTGATCACCAACAATGTGAAAATTGTACTGGTATTAAAATAAACGTTCTCCACTTCTTAAGCCTGATAAAAGCTGTAAATACTTTTAAGAAACATATATTAAAAACAAATGCTATTTGATATAAATTGCCAAATCCTATTATACTGCCTAACCTTAAGATTTTGTTTGAAAGGGAATCAAGTTGCCAAAGAATGTACAATTTCCTAAATGTTAATAATGAAGTACCCACAAGCCAAGCAAAATGAAATTCACAATATTTTTTGAAGAGGATGAGTTGAGAAAAATGTATTATCTACCTTTCAGTTTGTTTAAAGATACCAGTATACAATGGATGCAGGTGAGAATATTGCACAGAATAATACCGGTAAATGATTATCTGTATAAATTAAAAATTAAGGATACTAATCTGTGTTCCTTCTGTAAAAAAGAACCCGAAACAATTGAACATCTGTTTTGGTTTTGTAACAAGACAGCATCTTTTATTGAGCAAATTAAACAGATTATGTTGAATTGTCACATAGAAACAGAATTTTGTTTAAAGACTGTTTTGTTTGGATTCAATAATATTGAAATTGACATTTTAAACCTTCTTTTGAAACTTTTCATTTTTAAACCTAAATTATTAAATAGGCCTCTAAGTATTGTAAATTTTAAACTTCTGTCAAATAAAAATACATATACATGAACTCAATTCATCTGAACAAGGTGTACAGAAATTTGAAGCAAACTGGAATTTAATCCCAAAAAAAATTTAGCCAGTAAAAGAAGACATAGCCAGGGGATAGAAGAAATGTTGAAGTTGAAAAAAATAAGAAATAAAATCCTACATTCAGTTTCTTTTTCTTTTTTTCATAAATAGCATATGGGTATATATATATATATATTCTTTGCCATGTAAAGACTGTCAGTTTTTTGTTTTTATGTTTTCTTGTTTTTACCTGTACACTTTAAACCTTTATTACTTTCTAACAGCTATAAGTTAAAAAGAAATCCTTTTTAGAGACTGTTGCTTTTATATAGATATATTGTATTCTAATAATCCAACTTAATAAATCAAAATCATTTATCCCGGAACTGTTAGTCCTGTGTAGTTGTGAATTATTATAAAAAATGTTGCTTTGTTGCTCATATATGCGAAAATCATTGTTCTAATGTCTTGATGTATGTCTTGATATATATGTCTGCATTTGTGAGGTGGTAAGTGGGATGGTTCCCCGACCTGCTTCCACCAATTGACGGGGATAATAAAGATTTAAAAAAAAAATAATATCAAGGCCTCAATTTTATTGAGTTTAGTATTATCTGTTTGGTCATTTAAGCTGTAATTGCATTTCAGGATGTTCCTGTCCACTTGCTTTTGTACATGAAAAAAATATTGCAAGCTTGTGACAAAATAATTAAACAAGAGGTCCATGATGGCCCTAAATCGCTCACCTGAGATAAATAGGTTGACCCAAGGAACATCTGTACCAATTTATTTTAAAATCTGGCCAGTAGTTTTGAAGAAGATGATTTTAAAAGTTTTCATTTTTTTTTCTTTTTGTTGCCATGGCAACCAGAGTTCTATATGGATCAAGTTTATTTTAGCAACTTTTGTGAAGGTTGACCCAAGGATCATTCCTGCCAAGTTTAATCAAATTCTGTCCAGTGGTTTCAGAGGAGATGTTGTTTAAAGGTTTCTCTATATACATATAAGGCAAATAAGCCCCGCCCCTGGCGGCCATGTTTTTTACGGATCGGAAATTTTTTAGCAACTTTGGTAGAGGTTGACCCAAGGAACATCTGTACCAATTTATTTTAAAATCTGGCCAGTAGTTTTGAAGAAGATGATTATTAAAATTTTCATATTTTCTTTTCTTTTTGTTGCCATGGCAACCAGAGTTCTACATGGATCAAGTTTATTTTAGCAACTTTTGTGAAGGTTGACCCAAGGATCATCCCTGCCAAGTTTAATTAAATTCTGTCCAGTGGTTTCAGAGGAGATGTTGTTTAAAGGTTTCTCTAAATACATATAAGGCAAATAAGCCCCGCCCCTGGCGGCCATGTTTTTTTACGGATCGGAATAATTTTAGCAACTTTGGTAGAGGTTGACCCAAGGAACATCTGTACCAATTTATTTTAAATCTGGCTAGTAGTTTTGAAGAAGATGATTTTTAAAGTTTTCATTTTTTTCTCTTTTTGTTGCCATGGCAACCAGAGTTCTATATGGATCAAGTTTATTTTAGCAACTTTTGTGAAGGTTGACCCAAGGATCATCCCTGCCAAGTTTAATCAGATTCTGTCCAGTGGTTTCAGAGGAGATGTTGTTTAAAGGTTTCTCTATATACATATAAGGCAAAAAAGCCCCGCCCCTGGCGGCCATGTTTTTTTACGGATCGGAATAATTTAGCAACTTTGGTAGAGGTTGACCCAAGGAACATCTGTACCAAATTATTTTGAAATCTGGCCAGTAGTTTTGAAGGAGATGATTTTTAAAGTTTTCAAATTATTTTTTCTTTTTGTAGCCATGGCAACCAGAGTTCTTCATGGATCAACTTTATTTTAGCAACTTTTGTAGAACCTCACCCAAGGAACATTCCTGCCAAGTTTCATTAAATTCTGTCTAGCGGTTTCAGAGGAGATGTCGTTTAAAGCAAATTGTTGACGACGCACGACGCACGACAACGGACGCCGGACGAAGGGCGATCACAAAAGCTCACCTTGAGCACTTTGTGCTCAGGTGAGCTAAAAAGGTAGTTAACCGGTTTCAAATCTTTTGTTTAAATGATGTTCTTTAATTGTGAGTAAATGTCTGAAAAATCGTGCTAATTTGAATTTTATAACTGTGTTGGTCTTATGAAAACCAGTTTTCAAGCTCGCAATTACATACATGTGATTTAAAGATGGTGGTCAACTGTATTCAAATGCATAATCTTTTCTGTAACATATATTTGTCTTATCTTGTGAAAAAAAGGTTGCAACCTTGCGACAACATTATTGACCAGTGGTAGTCAACTGTAATCATGTTATTGACATTTTGGGACATTCGGAAAACTACTTTTTACTCTTGAATAGGTCATGAATTTCTCCACACATTGTTAACTGGACAATGGACTAAGAAGCAGTATGTTTGTTTTCAAGCCAAGACAGCAAACCGTGTTGATTGAGTGCATTCAAGATGGAATTGTGACAAATAATATTTTCTTTGAATGTGAGGCCAAATCTGAAAGCCAATTGCGAATTCTATTCTCTTATATGATTTACTGTAAAAATTGACCTTATGTTTTTGGGTTGACATTGACCCCTTAATTTCCACGTGTCTTTGTTTTCTCTTTAAAATACGTTTCAAAATGAACATTTTCAATCTTAAATGTAAATCAAAAGTAAAAATAAGGAAGTGAAAACTACAATTTAGAATCTTCAATTAAGAATTTGTAACATACGAACGTTTAAGGCCCATTACATTTCATAATGATACACATTTCGTGAAAAAACATCAACAAAAAACAAAACAAAAAAACAACAACAAAAAAACAACAAAAAACAAAACAACAACAACAACAAACAACAACAACAAACAACAACAACAACAACCCCCCCCCACCCGCAAATCGTAAATAATGTGAATATTTGCTGTGAAATAAGAGTTATACGAATTGAAAATGTTGATCAAATTTCGCCATTTAGTATTTTGTATTGATGTCATCAATTTATGTACTCGCGATAAGTTAGCGGAGATATACGGAAGGTGTATGGAAAACGTCAAGACTTGAAGATGATATGCGGAATATGCAAAATGGGTACTTCTGTAAAGAATTGAATAAGTATAGGTTAGTTCATAGTTGATTTTACTACACGACATTTTCTTTTTACTAGCGACAAATCGTCACAGAAGAGTGAGTTATGTGGTTGCATAGTACACACTTACCGATTTTTACAAAAGTGTTGGACTACGCGTTATAGTCCACGGTGATTATAAACAAATCCCAGCACCTGATTGGACGAGAGGAAAATGGCATGTGCTAATCCTTTTAAAAATATTCTTCTTGTTTATGCCACGAAACTACACTAGGTATTCACATCTATGTTTATGTCACGAAACTACACTAGGTATTCACATCTATGTTTATGTCACGAAACTACACTAGGTATTCACATCTATGTTTATGTCACGAAACTACACTAGGTATTCACATCTATGTTTATGTCACGAAACTACACTAGGTATTCACATCTATGTTTATGTCACGAAACTACGAAACTACACTAGGTATTCACATCATGTTTATGTCACGAAACTACACTAGGTATTCACATCTATGTTTATGTCACGAAACTACACTAGGTATTCACATCCATGTTTATGTCACGAAACTACACTAGGTATTCACATCTATGTTTATGTCACGAAACTACACTAGGTATTCACATCCATGTTTATGTCACGAAACTACACTAGGTATTCACATCTATGTTTATGTCACGAAACTACACTAGGTATTCACATCTATGTTTATGTCACGAAACTACACTAGGTATTCACATCTATGTTTATGTCACGAAACTACACTAGGTATTCACATCATGTTTATGTCACGAAACTACACTAGGTATTCACATCTATGTTTATGTCCTAGAAAAAAAGTCGAGCGAAGCTTGATCAAAGGGTAAGTTTTATCGAAATTTTCATGTTTCTACGAATCTGACATGCGTTGTCATATATATATATATATATATATATATATATATATATATATATTGCACCTCCCTGTCAAACTCAGCACTGGTAGTCAATATTAAAAAACTTAATAAGGGGGGCCGTGTTATCTTCTAGCAGAGAGTCAAAGCTTGCTTGATTTTGGTTCACAAACCAGATCAATAACGCCCTCTCACATAGATGAGACTAGCTGTTTTTAACATATCCGGAGATCGTTACGACAGCATGGAATATCGGGATCAACTAGAAACCTCATCATGCGCTCGTACAGTATCACGTGTAACACGTATTACAAAATGGTTTCTTTACTGTGAAAGGAAAACAAGTCCCTGAAACAGGATGTGAATACAGTGGTAGATTTTCTAACTTCATCATATAATAAGGTACTAAGCTAGAAAGCTATAGGCACAGCCAGATCAGCGGTAAGCTACTTTCTCAAATTAGAGGTGAATATTGACATTAGAGAGAATTAACTGATTTCCCGGTTTATGAAAGATGCACATGTAGTCCAAGTGAGACCAGCATTATCTCGGTATACGACCACATAGGATTGATTATTTACAACACATGGACACGAGTATTCTTCTATCACTATTTCTAATCTGTCCATGCTGTTTCTGCTTGTAACTTAACAGAGATGCCAAACACTACGCGTGATAAAGATATTAGAACATCACTATATCTACTGTGCTCAAATAAACAAGGCCTGGTTTTCACATGTAACCAATGATATTGGATTTTCTCTTAAAATTGAGATACAGTTTTCATTCTTAATAGGTAGATACCTTATGGGAAATAGAAGATTGGGATTGATATTTTAAGTTTGATAGGGTCAAGATCACTGTTACTAAAAACAGATATTTCGTTTCCGTCAAATAACTTCTCTTTTAGGAGTGAGGTACTATGATCATATTTAGTTGATAGATACCTTGTAGGAAGAGGAAGATTGGGATTATTTTCACGGTCAATAGGGTCAAGGTCACTATTACTAAAATAGTTTTTGTTTCCATCAAATAATTTCCTTTTGTAACAAACTCGAGCCTGCCCAGGATCGAACCCGGTCCGCCATCGTGAGAGTCTAATGCTCTAACCACTGAGCCAAAGAGTCGACTCCCTGACGCAATTGTCAGAGATTGTAATTATATCTGTGACGACGCATCGTCACATTACTTTCCCCTCCGAGAAATCTCGACTGAGACTTGGCCTGGGAAACATGGGTAAGGCAACTCCGGTTTGGCAGTTGACATTATCCCACATCTGCCACCAATGTAACAAACTCGACCCGGCCCAGGATCGAACCAGGTCCGCCGGCGTGCGAGTCCATTGCTCTAACCACTGAGCCAAAGAGTCGACTCCCTGTTGCAGTTGTCAGAAATTGTATTTATATCTGTGACGACGCATCGTCACACTTTGTCTAGTGACATTCTATTCACCAACCTAAATAACATTGCTGTGTCCACATAAATATCAACAAGGTGGACACAAAGTTGGGGAACGACTCGCTTCAACTCGTTTTTTTTACAAATAATTCGAATAAAATCAATAAATTTTACATATGGAATTAATAAAATATACACTTCTCTTTTGAAATATACCAAAATATTGCGAAACTTATATCCCTATGTCTACTGTTTCATCTGGAAAGTATGGGGACGATCGACAGAAAGAAAGATAAACAAATAAATAAATGTAGATTAAGACAATACTAAATAATAAATACAAAATAAAAGGTTACATCATTGTTTTGTACCTAAAATGACTGTTGTGGCGATAAAAAATAAAATAAATTTAAGTGCTAACCTTTAAATCACAATGATAGGGAAAATCGATTATCAAATTGATCGATCAAATTGATACTGATTTTCAAATTACTGCATCTTTCTTACTAACGGATAGATTCTCTTCGAAACTGGAAACTATGTTTTCTCATTCCATTGTCATTCGCTATCGTGATTTCATCACATGTTTGATTCAAATTACATTATATGATGTTTTTTTTTCTTTTTTTAAAGTTTTGTTGAAATTGATCCTTTTGTGGCTTTTATTTTGGCGGTATCAATATGATTTCGGTGATTTTACTATTTCATTCGGTATACCAAAAATAGACATAACTTGACAGATGCCGCTTACTATACATGTTCTAAATAAAATATTGTAGTGAATATACTGAACAGATAATTAGATTTTGTCTAGTGTTGAACGAAATTGTGAAAATATTGGAGTTTCCTCTCTTAACCGACAGGTTTCAATATGAACTATTTTTAACTTCCGAACTTCTTCTGTGTAATAATACTACGAAATGTTAAAATTGACGTGCCAGCTGTCGTCAATCGACTTGAAATTGTGGTACTAAAGACTACATGCGCTGAAATCTTCACCACGATGAGACGCTGTGTCGCGCGCAAGAACCGTGTTTACCTCAAAGGTCAAGATCACACTAATAAAAAATTGTCGTACTACTACTCTACCATTTATTGGATGATTTCCAAATAATACGGTACAAATCTTCACCATGGCGAGACGATGTGTTGCACATAAGAGCCATGTGTGTTCCTCAAAGGTCAAGGTCACACTTAGAGAACAAATGCCAAAATTAGGTTTAAAACAGCTTCTCCGTATCAATACCCTGTCAGTTTGTGATGGATTTCTAAATGTTCATCATGATGAGACGGTGTGCCATGCCCAAGACCTTTGTCTGTTGCTCAAAGGTCATGTGTGACATATGACTCTCACTACTGTTATAAACTGAGAGGATAGGGAAATATACCACCATGTTGCTTTTATGCTGGTAAACTTTCTTGGGCAGTTCTGTTCATTTTTCATGTACAGGAATTTTTCATGTACAGGTATGTAAATGTACCCATTTCGGTGTGCAGTCTTGGACCGTGGAAACGTCTTGTGTTCCATACACTGTCTCATCATGATCACCATTTTAATTTCCAAATCCCCTAATAAATGACTACGTAGGATTCCAGACAATATATTTTATCCCCATTTTTTTACAGGAATTTTGTCTGTTATCCACTTCATTGTCATTGTCAAATAGTATATAGGATTATATATTTTTTATCTTCATCTCTTTACAATTTACGGGCTCGACATGTTGACCTCGGGCATCTAGTTTTATCAGTTATATTTTGGGAACGTCAGAACTCACCATGTCATCAAAGCATATGTTACAGATGAAAAGGCAGATGTCGACAGGGGTGAAGTGCTTCAACTGAAGAGTTGGATATACAGGGGTTGCTTTCACAAGGAATGACATCATTACGAATGCGCACACTGCTGATACCAGGATGGACTTCATGTTTCTGCTTGAAAGATCTGGAAAAAATGAATGGCTAAATTTATCGTAATTATATTGCACCTGCACAATGCTTGAGAGAATATACTGCCAAAATGTATATTTTCTGCATTTGCAAATAAGCTTTGTTCTCCAATCCATTTACTTTACTGCTTATGGTTCGAATCCGGCTATGTCTCTCCTATTTTTTTTTTAAGAAGCTGGCTCACGATAGTTCGGTGGTCCTACCTTTGTGCCTGTGTGCGCTCTGGGGCATTAGAAGGACATCGAGATCTCGAGACCGAAATACTGTCTCGGCGACGATAAAACTCAAACACAACAGCAACTATCAATTTACCTAACTTTTATCAAACGTAGCTGCTCACTCAACTTTTGTTAAATCTTTGTTTTCTAAGTTTATCAATACATTTACATACAGAACAATTAACTTAAATACCTCATAATCATTTGCATTATAAATACCTGCATAAATCAACATTACAAACATGGCTGTTATTTGTTTTACATATAACAAAATGAATAACTTTCTGTTCAGATTTATATAAAAACAGTAAAAAGAAAAACACCATTTTGTATGCGAGTATAGAAAAAAGAAAAAGACCTTTTTACGAATCAGTAAACAAAGTTCAGAATTACAATAATTATGTATGATTAAGTCATATCATGATTCTTAATATCGTAATACAGTATTATTATTGCATTCAAATAAATTTAATATATTTGGTCGTTTTCGATAGAATGTAAGAATATACATTTGTCTTAGTACACTCAAACGTGAAGATGGACAAAGTATTTCTGACATATGTGTTCTAGATCATTTCCCTATTTCTATGCTAAGTCTATGAAAGGATAATATTAATTCACTAAAAGCTACTCTATATTTCGCAATATAAATATATCTATGCCATGTGCAAATCACCTGAAAATAAAACAGCTTAATGTTTATGAGAAGAAAATTTAGATATTGGTTGAATGTACATATTCGGCGCTGGATAGGGTTTAGGGTTCTGTTCCATAGAGAAAATAACGGAAGTAGTTATAGCAAGGTTAAAGGTAACAAGCCACGTATCATTCCATTTGTAAATAGTTTGAATATAATTTTGAAGATTGTTAGAACAGGTTATTCTATCGTTTACAATAATGAAGAAATGTGTATCATTTGCAAAAGGTCAAATATTTGGACCTAACTTTTCAATGATCTCATATATATAAAATAAAAAAAGTAGAAGACCAAGAATGAAGCACTGGGGCACCCACGATATACAGTTAGTTAAAATTGTAGACACTACTCTTTGTCATCTGTTTGTTATAAAAATCTTGAAACCAAACAAGGATATTACCATTGATATCTGTTTCCTGGAGTTTAAGGAGAAGACCTACATGCCATATGTTTCAAAGAAATGTTAATTGGTTAACTGTAGAATCGGGAGGGAGAAAACCAGAATGAAAGGGGGGTAAAGAAATTGGTATCTCGAAGAAAATATGTTTATAAACTGTGTTCTAGACCATTTCCCTGTTTCTATGCTAAGTCTATGGGAGGATAATACTAATTCACTAAAAGCTACTTTCTCCAGTACATTTAAAAGAAAAAAATAGGTCTATAGTCACTGTGGCAGTTTAGCGTCACTTTAAAAAAAAGAAGAAAAAAAAAGAAGAGAAAAACAGAGCAGACATTTGTATCCTTCCACTGGAAATAAAGTGATACATGACACACGAGAAAAATGTTTTACTACTCGATTACTTATTCCGTCCGGGCCTTTATGACTTTTTCGGCCGTTAGGCCGTTTATCTTCACCCTGACTTCCCGTGAAATACACAGTAATGAAGCGGAATAAAATTAGGCTTTTCATTGGTTATTATATACTTTGCTAAATCCCCATTGGTCATTGTAAAATTAGTCAAAAGAAAAGAAAGAATTTGCGGAAACAAGTTCTCTAGGTCTCTGTTTGTTTTAAGATTAGTAAGACACTGCACCTTTTTAAGGTAAACTGAAAGAACAGAACGCTAAAAAATAGGAAACACATAGATTTCGGAATTGATTGTTCGATCCTGACAGATCCTTCTTTCAGCACAAACGTAACATCCGGTTTCGTTTTGCAGCCCGCAAAACGAAATCTAATGCGCAGATGTTTTAAGGCTGTAAGTGTCCACCAAGATTGTACAAATTATTTAGATCCGTGGTATTTCAAAGAGTTGCACTTACACAGGAATTACACAACTATTAAACCAACAACAAAATCTATTACATGTTAAACCATTCAGACACTAATCATCAAGCTGGTTACCACGGCCGAGTATCTTTTTTAAAGATATTTCTTGTTTTATAGTTAGTATATCAAGAATATATTTAATTTGTTGGTCAAAAAGGAGTTTATTTCCAAGACGTATCGTGATTGCTGTCATCCAAAATAGTTTCTAAAATATATCTCTAAGTCATCTAGGAATACGATAAAGGTTACCATTCTGTTGATCAATAAGACCATTGATAAGTTTTTATTTATTTGACAAGAGAAAAGATTTTTTTTTCGGAGATTTTCGAGTAGTAATATGTTTTGCCTGTCATGTAGCCGAAACTCTATCATTTCTGATGCGCTAAGATAAGCTGAATTTTTAATCATAGCTTTTCTTTAGCTACTTTTTTTGTTTAATTGTTTCTTTTTACGAGTTAACTCTTTGGAGTACATGTGACATGTGACATCCATAGAAACAGTATTGTGTATGGAATACATTGTTTAACACAGGTCAATATAGATTAAGTGATATTATCAGTATTTACAAAAATGTAGTCAATGACAAAAAATTCTTGGCAGTTGAAGATAGTATATTTCGCAGATGAGTGTGGTCACTTTCATTATGATTTCATATCTTGAGAGTATATGAAGTTGATTTAGACTTAGAAAATTTTGAAAATACAAAATACTGGTCGTGATGACAATACTGGAGAAAAGAATCACATACATCTGAGACTGTCTAAGTTGGAAACAAATATCTGGTCAATGGTTAAGAATGTGTTTTCAGTGTAGTGAGGGGGGTCCTAAAAATCTTTTATTTCTAAGTCTAAAGCTAATGCTATCGAGTCACTTATACTATTATTGTAAGCAGCGTATAAGCAGCCTGTAAAATATTTATAATAATAAATGTTAACGAATCTGAGAATCACACGACCTGTCTTTCGGTAAAGTAGTAAAACAAAATAGCGACAGAGCATATTTAAACCTACAAATTCGCAGTTTTCTTCTCTCTCTCTCTCTCTCTCTCTCTCTCTCTCTATCTCTTTTTTACACATTTTGATAAATTCACCAGCCTGTTTTAGATCTCGTAAGTACCATTGTTATAGCACCAATCCTTTAACACCCTGCAGAAAAGTTGCGAATCGATAAACTCAAGGTCACTGGTTTTTATTTTGGCGATATACATAAATTGTATTTGCCAATGAGATATTTTGACTTGACTTGGTAAACAAAAAATAATTGGTTCAAAAACCAACGTGTTTACCTAAATCAATTCAATTTCACTGGTGTGTCTAATTTAAAGGAATTGAACAAATGCCCACTGAGTTTCTGATTATTGTTTAATGACCATGTGATTTACTTCCGGGACAAACAAGAATAGTGAAGGACAGATTCCAAGAATAATTTCCTAACCTTTGAATCTAAATAGCCTATTACAAGTTTTTTTTCTTGATATTACCAAGCAGCGGGAAACTCAACTTAATATATGCCGATAGTGCGTACATATTGACCGCGAGCCAATCATGTGAAACTCACTATTGTTATTAAGATGGAATTGGTTGACCATTTTGGCAATAAACAAAGATTTACACTTAAGAAAATTGATGATGTACCTAGTTGATTAATCACAATGTATAATATGAATATGTTTGATAGTATGTTCACAGCTGCTTTAGAGCTAATTTTAAAAGTATTGCGTATTTAATTATACATGTATTCGCAAAGTGTATACTTTAACATACTCTTTTTTACGGATACTGATTTTTCCTTTGCCATAATTTTATTTTGCACGAAAGGATTGTATTTGCCATCACTTTCCTGACATATTTCTAAAAAACAGATTGACGAATTTTTGTCGTCGTTTTTGATTATTTTTTAATTTGATTTTGATAATAAAATTGTGCATTTTTTTTTGTAATTTGCATATATGGTTCTCGTGTAATAACGGACCAGTATTTTCTTTTTTCTTTTACATTTGAAACGATGAAATATACAATGGAAACTATAAATAAGCCGTTGAAACAATAAAA